>CM042437.1:12020049-12100049 GCA_023631565.1 Gymnocephalus cernua | reverse complement strand
TCCAGTTCTTTACGAAATTAAATGCAACATATACAAAGTCACAACACACACCCACCAACACACACACACGCACACACACACACACACACACATACACACACACACACACACACACACACACACACACACACACACACAATACACACAGGCCATTAATTAGTGTGTGCAAATAAACAGTAGTAAGGGAAAGGGAAGCGACTGCTGTAAAAACCAACCACATTCTTTGGTCTCTGTGTATTTTATGCCCCCCCCCCCCTCCCCGGTGTTCGCTTCTGCATTAGTGTGTGTGTTCATTTGAGTTATTTCAACTGTGTTGCTTTACCTTTAAACTTGAGACCTAAAAATAAATTTCCTGCTTTTGTTAAGCACAGTATGCTGCTCTATATGCACTGCAAAAAATGTTGTGTGATGTTAATTCACCCCTGCCTCCGAAAAACCAACACACACACATTCACAGCTTCATCTCTCTTGTACATTCCTGCTGTCTGTCTGTCAGGGTCTGGGTGTGAATATGTGTATGTCTACCTGAGTGTGTGTCTTTCACTGTCTACGTGCCTGTGTGTGTGTGTGTGTGTGTGTGTGTGTGTGTGTGTGTGTGTGTGTGTGTGTGTGTGTGTGTGTGTGTGTGTGTGTGTGTGTGTGTGTGTGTGTGTGTGTGTGTGTGTGTGTGAGAGAGAGAGAGAGAGAGAGAGAGAGAGAGAGATATCTGATGTCAGCTGTCACATCCCAGTCGGTCTGGGCCCATAATAAGAGACAATAATAACAACTCATTAAAACTGAGGGCAGGAACTGTGGAGCTCATCGGCTCATCAAATTAACCTTTGAACACTTCATACACACACACACACACACACCACACGCATACCAGACATCATCACACACATGCTCGCACACACACGCACTCAAGCTACCTGTTTTTCTCCCACAGTTAGTGACTACACAATCTTTCTCTCTGTCTTTTTGTCTCTCTCCACCCCCCCACCCCCCACCCCCTCTCAGCCAGTGGGTGTGTCAACAGGGGATTGGTCCTTTCTGCTGGGTAATTGATGAATTATATGCAATATGCAAATGAGGCGCCATTAATCTCCTGACTGACAGCTTCGTTTATGGGGCCTTAATGACGGCTGGATTAGATTCTAATTAAAATCTGCTCAAAGACACCCCACGCTAGGAAGCTGCTGCTGCTGCTGCTAGTCTATCTATCCCTCTCTTTTTTTTTACTCTTTCCCACCTTTTCTCACTCTCTCGGACTCTCCCTCGATATGTTTCCTCTTATCTTCTCCTCTTTACTTCTCTTTACTTTACATCTCCTCATCTTTCCATCCATCTCCCTTTTTCATCTTTTTGTTGTTGATGTTGCTCTGTCACACCTTCTTTCCCTCTTTTACTTACTCTGTCTTTTAATATCACAGACACACACTTCACAGACACATCCACTCGCCCACAGACTCATGTTATCCAATGTCAGTCTGGCATAAAAGGAGATGAGCTGCGCTGGTTGTCATTAAGCCTGATGTGGCCCGTGTCATTTCCCCTGTCAGGACATTCACAACGTTTAGTCAGACCCAAAGTGATGGCTGACAGCTTTTCACATACCTCCTTAAGGATTGATTGAGCATGCCCTGCTCAATCAAACCATGTGAATCTGCTTGTAGTCGCAGCCTTTATTAAGGAAATGTGTGACATGGCGGGAAAAAAGGGAATGGATGACCAATGAAGAAAGGATGGGGAGGGAAGAAGGCGAGCAAACACATTTAATAAGCAAACGAATGAGTAAGCTGAACAGTAATGAGGTGCTTTATTGATGCCATAGGGAAACTCCTTTTTTGCTTGCTTGCATCCACAGGGAGGTCAGATTTGCTGTACAGCAGCCTTCCTGGAACCGGTCAGGTTTCAATGTTTTGCTTGTTGACACTTCAGCAGGATCAGAGGTTTACAGACTGAAAGGCAGTTTCTCTAACCAGGCCACCCATCTCAGTCACAGCATGAAAACCCTACTGACTGAGGAAGTATTAAGTATTAAACTGACTAATAACGAATGTTAACTTGTGTTTTTCTGCTTGCAGTTCGAGGCCGGGACGACCGCCCAAGAGGCTGCAGAGTGTGACAGAGGGTGGGACTCACCACATGCTGTCCCACAGCGGTCTGATGCATGCTGGGATCATACCTCCTGCAGGTGACCACCCAGGCCTCATCACGCACATACAGTACATATGTACCTATGTGCACACGTGTACTGTAGAAACAATATCACACAGGCACACAGACATAATAAACTACAACTGTTTTAGGGGAATCATTGACACCACATAATTATGATGTCCAGTGTGCATCTTACATTGACTAGTCTGACATCATATTCAAGTTACATATTTTATTAGTGTTTCTTTTTTTCACCAATTACAATTGTATTGTTTTGTTAGATTTCACAATTTCACTTTCTTTTTTCATTCTCCTATTTGCCTTGTTTGATGGGCAAATGTATAACCTTCAATTTTGACAGATTTGTGTTCCCTATTTTCCGATGCCTTCGTAATTATTTGCTCCACAATCATAAGTCACAAAAATATTCTTGATCAGGCTTGCTACAGTCCATTCAGTAACTGGTGCCTTCAATACAGACATCAGTGTTCTGAATCACACAGAAGTTATCTGTGTGATAGTGATTAGTTAGATATATATATATATATATATATATATATATATATATATATATATATATATACATAAGAAAAAGGTACTCTTTTGACTCAAATATAAATGCATTCTTTAATTAAATTTATAATTGTTATCTATACTGTTTGGTAGACACCATACAACATTTGACAATATGGTAAAAGACTTCAGTCATTTGGCATTAAACATGGCCAAATCCATTCAATTCCCCTGCTGGTGTATTCTGTATCAGTGATCCATTAAAAAGGGAAGGCCTCTCTGACTCTCTAAATCCCCCTTTTTCCTTTTTCATAAGGTCAAGGTTTGTAAGTCCTCAGAACTGTTAGAAGTCACATTAGAAATCCCTCTTTTGGCTCCATGAGCTGCTTTAAACAGTGAATTAGTGACACATTGTAGCTTCAGCTCTCAGAGGAGCTGCTGGCAAAGTTCAAATGTTCTCTTTTCAGCTGTAGGAAAACTATGACCTAGTAGCCAGTTGAGTTACTTCCTTCAGTTTAAAGAAAAGTGCAGGTTGCTTATGCAGAATAGGCAGAGGATGTGTTTTCTACTTTTCCTGCAGACCCCCATAATGACACATTTACCCATCATCAATAGGGTGAGGAGGAGGGGTTCTGGGAGGCGACCTGTGTGTTGATTAATAAAATTAGCATACAAACTGCTGACAAGCGAGAAACAACTCATAACTTGCAAGTTGGCCTTTTTTCTTGAATTATAAGTACACAAAGTCCTCTGTTAAGTTGAGCAAGATTCATAATGTTGAGGCGTCTGAAACCTCTTTGAAATCAATTGTAAAATTTCCGTAAAAACTCAGTTTAAAAACCAAATAGGAAATAAAATATGCTTAATTTGTTTGTTGTTTTTTACTATAAAATGTACCATTCTTCTTAGACACTCTAGCCCATTAATTGTCTCCTCAAGTATGAAATTACATTTTAGGGTAATTAAACAATTTTGAATGTAGTGGCAGGTGAAAGATGAGCAAAAATGTCTGAAGGACATTCTATTATTTGTAATGTTAGAATCTGTTTTATATTTTTGAACAGTCTCAGTCAACTGCCTGCTAAAGGCCATAGTGCTGCTTGTTCTTGTCACAAACAGTTGTGCATTTATGTGTGTGTGTGTGTGTGTGTGTGTGTGTGTGTGTGTGTGTGTGTGTGTGTGTGTGTGTGTGTGTGTGTGTGTGTGTGTGTGTGTGTGTGTGTGTGTGTGTGTGTGTGTGTGTGGCAAAGAGAAAGGGAGAGAAGTAATTGTTGGCACCTCACTGCTCTCAAAGTTGCCCTTGGCTTTGTGCTCTTCACTGCAACCTGATCTTTTCATTCCGCGCCTCAAAAGAAGCCATTTTCTGTTAGCTCCGCTTCCTCTCACTGTTCAAAGCTGCTTGAGTGTGTGTGTGTATATGTGTGTGTTGTGCCTGCGTGAGTGTTCAAGAGCATCTTTCTCAGTGGGAAAAGAGTCTTTTTCCACCAAAGGAGAGGGCACGGCGGCAATGTCAACGCTACTGATTAGAGCTGGCCACATGAGAGGCGAGAAAGAGACAGAGAGAGGGAGGACATTTGAGCGTAAAAGGCAGGGGAAATCTTTGATGTGATCCTCCTTAGTCTCTTTTTCTCGCCCTCATGCACTCACACATACACACACGCAACACGGTGGCTTATGTCCCGCTGTGATGCTGACATTTGAAAAGGTAAAGTAAGGAGAGGGGATGGGAGGAGAGCAGGGAAGAGGGCAGGAAAAGGAAGGAGAGAAGATGAGAAGAAAAGGAACAATTTGTTGTGGTTGTCTATGTCTTGGGCAGACATTCATCTTAGAAAACCATTGTGTAACAAAGAAAAAACACTCAGCAGTTTGTAGTTTGCAGCAAATGTTTATATGTATCCAAGATCAGGAAATTAAGACTTATGGCTTGTTTGCACAGTTGCGTGGTTTGTCCAGCTTTAATAATTCGCTGTGTTTGTCTGTATTAGTGCGAGAGATATTTAATTTTCTGTGGCATACGAGAGTTTTAAAGGTTGATCTGGGGGTCAGACTACCTTCTGAGGTTCAAGACACAAATTAAAATGTGGCTCAGCCCTCCTGCCATATTTTGTCACTCTCCATTTCGTATTATCCCAAAGTGCACAACCCCTATTAAAAAGTATCTTCTATCTAAAAGTATCACTTTTTTTGTAAAGCTTCTAATTCATACTGATAAAGAAGTACTGTCGGGCAAAAAGGTGGAGTTGCTGCCGCCGCTGAGTGTGTGATGCCCTGTGTGGGAGAGATGAATGTCTTGGCTTGTTCCTATCACTGCTGATTCCCTGGCAGGCTAAATGGCCAGTGCAGCGGTGCAGTCAGAGTGAATGGCTGGCCTCTGTCTTCCCATGACAACCTCCTGCCTACCCACTGCTCTAATCCTCCACCGGGGCCATTGATCTGGCTCTTATTGATTCTTCTTCTTTCTTTCTATCCTTCTTTTTCTTCCTCTCTCTATATATCTGTCTCCCTCTCAGATCTGTCTGCCCTGGCCAAGAAGATCAAGCTGGAGGCGATGGCCAGTTACCACAGCAACCAAAACCATGGCAGGCCAAACGGAGAGAACGGTGACCCCAACCACGGACTGGGTGAGTGCTATCTGTTTGTCCATCCATCCACTCACACACACACACACACACACACACACACACAAACACACATGCGTCTGTTAATTACGGTCGTATAACACATCGCACGGTTGTTGTCTGTACACGTCTATGATGCCAAGTCAATACGACTTGAGCAGCTGTGTTTATGTGCGGCCGCTGAAGCAAGCTGATTAAAACCAGGATGTGACACCATATCTGCTGCCGGTATGTTTCCTTTAAGAGACTGTGAATGGAAAACAAACTATAGCAGCAGTGAGTCAGTTCTTCACATGACATTAGAAATAAACATCTAGGTCAGGTAATCCAGACCATCACAACACAAGGAGCATGAGGAGATATATGTTTTATCACCAGTTTTGTAGGTTTTATTCCATTGTTTTCAGGCTGTGATAAATGCCTGTACGGGTGAATATTTCCTTCAGCTTGGATTTGTTTGCATACTTGTGGGATTTGATGAGATTCAGGAAACGTATCCTGAAAAACACAGTTGGTCATCCGCTCTGTGGCCCCAAAATGTTGCCGGCAAATCATTAGTACATCTTAGTCATCACATCAAGAGAGCGTGGACCCAAACCATTACCATTACTCATGCTCAACATGGATGGCATTGGTCTGTCGTATTGAGTCGAACATTAGATCAGAATTTACTGGGAAAAAAAGTCTTTACTTTTCAAAGTTAAGGAAGCAGTGTGTTCTCATCCCTTTGGCTACTTGTTTGGCAGGTATAACATTTAGTCATATGATATCAAAATCATTTACTGCACTGACCCCCGACTTTGCAGTAAAGAAGAGTAGCCAGCAAAAGTGGAGCACTGGTGGACGACAGCAAGCGCACCGGGATGACAGAGAGATGAATAAGATGAGAGGCTGAAGTCAAATCAATAGTCTTCTCTGTAATTCACTATCCTGAATGCAAACGACAAATGCTGGACAATCGATGGAGGAACGGACACACGCACACACTTGCACGCACACTAACACACACACAAAAACAAATGGGATGCACCGCCCCCACTGTTATCGACAGGTTAAAGCGACATCAGTGTGTTTAGACAGATGACAGGGCTTATGGGGTTCTGTGTGGAATATGCTATCAACCTGGGACACACATACACACACACTTACCATGTAGCGCATACTGCAAGGCTTCAGGACAGAAATGAAAAGGAAGAAAGTGTCCTTGTGTTGTTTATAAATTGTGTGTGTGTGTGTGTGTGTGTGTGTGTGTGTGTGTGTGTGTGTGTGTGTGTGTGTGTGTGTGTGTGTGTGTGTGTGTGTGTGTGTGTGTGTGTGTGTGTGTGTGTGCGTGTGTGTGTGTAAGTATGTGTGTGTGTGTAAGTATGTGGGCGTGCACAGGTGTGCATGTGTGTGTAAGCGTGTGTGCGTGTGTAGTAAATCTTTTTCTTTACCCGTGTCTGTAAACACTCCCAGTCTTAAGCATTGTTTACCACTGTATACACTCAGTTACAACTGCCAGCATCTGTGCGCAGTTAGGTGGCATGGTTACCACCAGCTATTATAAACCTGTAAAGCTTAATCACTGTTAATGATAGAGTCAAGTGGAAACACACACATACACACACACACACACACACACACACACACACACACACACACAAACACGCAGCACAGGCATACATACACACATAAGAACAATGTGTTTTTTCCATACCGCCACCCACGGCCTTATGGGAAGGATAGGCCCCTACCAGAGCTTTAACCACTACAAAGGCAATCTCAGATTACACACACGCACACACTCACAAATGCTGAGTGTGACACCTTATGGGCTGGGGAAGAGCGGGCACAGCCATTTCTGCATTTAACAAGATCTTCTGGGAAATTTACAGTAACTGTTTGTTTACAGTAATGGTTTGTTTGGATAAACATAAGAGAGGCACTTTGACTTTTGATGTTTTTTAATGAAACATAAGAGAGAGTGATGGGAGGGCAAAGAAAGTGAAGAGAGGGGAAAAAAAACAACAGTTAAGTGAAAATGAAACTATAGAGAAGGGTGGGGTTTGAGGGGTGGGGGTGACAAAAGTGGAGCACTGGTTTCTAACCAAGGCTTAATATTTGGAGTTGGCTGCCAGTTGATTGTCGGAGCATCTGGTTATTTAGCTCCATTCAGACAGATCTTTTGTTTGGATTGGTTTCTGCTCTGGGCAAGTGAGAGACTAATCTGCCAAATGCACAAAGCACTGCACATATGTCCAGCGAGCCCGACTCATAAAGTCAACGCCTCACTCTTTATTTCTTAGTTTGCCTTTTCTATACTTTCTCTTTCTTTTTTCTCTTTCTTCCCTTACCCTCCATTATTTGTTCTATTTCATCCCTCTTCTTTGGATAGCCTTTTTTTTGTTTCCATCCACTCGTTCTATTATTTGTGACAATTGTGCGGAATAGAGTCCAAGATTTTTTCCTTTGTGTTTATAATTACCCAGCGTGCATTGCTGGCCCAGCACCAGGACTGCCATCAGCTTCTTTTGTTCCACTTCCTCCCTGTGTTTCTTTTGTTTTTGTTTTTCCTTTTATTAAATGATAAATATTTATGTCATTTTCTCTCCCCCCCCCTCCAACAGGATTGTTTGTTTCATGAATAGAGGGACTGCAACAACCCACTAGGGTACTGTTGAGAGGAAGGATTTTCTTTAAAGATAGTGGATGCTTGTCGTAATGAGAGGAGCGCGAACAACAGATTGGCCAAGATAATAAGAGTTTGGTTTGAACTGCTGAAAACGTGTTGGATTATCGTCAAAAATACCGGGGCATTGAAAGAAAAGTTATCCAGTTTTTCTTAATTCCAGAGAGGCTGTGTTTGTGTTGTGTGACACTCATGGAAAGCATTTTTAAGCATCACAAAAACATATTTAGGCATCACTGTTTTTACGTCTTTGTGTTGTAATGAGCCGGGCGAGTGTGTGTTAGATGTCTTCTTCCACCTCCCTCCCCTTTTTTTCTGCTCTTATCTTTTTCCACACTCTAAACCCCTGACACGCACATGCACACATATTTTTGAGTCGTGGTTTAGAAGCAGAGCAGTCATCCAGGTAATGTTGACATCACAGAGGAATGACATTGGTGTCCAGTTTCAATCCTGTCATCAGAGAACCAGAGATGCTGTGTGCTTTCAGTTCAGTACGCAGCACAGGACTGAGCAGAGCCTTTAAGTTGTGATGAATGAATACAACTGAAGCAAAAATGAAAAGAGAGAGAAATGAGACGTGTTTCATGTTGGGTACATGCATAGTGCAGCTTTGATGGCCTGTAAACATATCTGCTGGTCTGACCTTCTATGAGAAGCAACACACTCTGTGCTCTCCCTCCTTCAATACTTCTCTTTTCTATTCTATTTTATTCTATTCTCCCCCACCAGTTCTGGATCAGTTGCCCTTCATGATGATGTCACATCCTCTGATCCCTGCCAGCCTGGCGCCGGCCTCCGTTTCAATGGCGATGGGCCAGATGAACCGACTGAGCACGCTGGCTAGCCTGGCCAACGTGGCGCAGCTCCACGCCAAGCCCCCTGCCAGGGCTCCCACCTCCGTCATTAAGGTGAACTCAGAGGCCCATCAGCCCGGTGGATCTGACCACCAGCCAGAGTCTATGTGACACCTGGGATCTCCTGAAATGAAATCAGAGTTTTAATTACATAGAAGTGTTGTTTTAAAATTCAAAACACTAAATTAAATAACTTGCTTTTAACATCCAAAGACATATTTTGTAACCCTTGAACTCAAGATCTTTTGAACATTTATGCGCAGAATTTAGAATCGAGTTTCTATCTCTCTTTCATCCAATGGGTATGGCTAACAAAACGGTAATTGTCTATTGGTGGATATCCAAGTTCTGGATCGCTACCAGAATGTAATTCTTGTTCTTTGGCTTAAGGCCAATCACATATCTATTTATAAATTTTTGCGAAATCCTGCATACAGACAGAAATGCTGACCTTCTTAGCCAAAGCCAAGTTGGTCGCTTTGCTGAAAAACAGTCCTAAGTTTCTCTCAAGACTAATTAAAGGAGGTTTGGAAGTATTACCATATATTGCCAAAAATGCACAGAGCAGAGGGGTTCTTTATATTTCAACTTTAGACTTAAGATCATCCAACCCAGAATTCAGTATCTGCTTTCTGTCTATTTTTTCAGCAAAATAATCAGCCTCAAAAGGCATCAAATGGAAGCATAAAAGTACAACAAACATTCTGTGTGTTACACATTTTTTAGGAAAGTATCTCTCCCAAAGTAAAGTGTGATTCATGTTTTGTGGTAAGCTATAATCGTCAGCTGATTTTGTCACTATAATGTTTTGGTTTGGTTTGGTAGGAGCGAGTGTGTGACAGCCCCTCCCCTTCTCCCTCATTGGACGAAGCTCAGATGTCATCCAATCACAGCAGCAGTGTGTCAAGCTCACCGTCACACACAGAACGCACTGCAGAAAGCACACGTACGTACTCACCTGTGGGAAAGTATTCTCACAGAAATGAAGGATGCTTTAGCTATAACAATCCCTGTGAGGAATTTGTAAGTTATGATCTGTTTTGACTTTTTCGTTTCAGACCTACATGACGATGGCCTGTCATCAAGTCACAATGTGTTGGGGCATTCCCCTGGTGTGGTGCATGGGGCCAGAGAGACAGATGGGACCTCAGTGGAGTACAGCAAGGAGAACAAGAGGGGCCACACTGACAGAGGTAAGTTATTTATGTTTTGCTGTATGTGTATGTCTTTAGTCTTATTTTAAAAGTAATGTGAATTGTCTTACATTACTCAAATTTGTCAAATGATGTCAGCTTCACTTCAAAGTTTAAGTTCTTGCTGTTTTCTGAGAATGTCTTGTTACAGTCATTAATCATTTAATGATTATTAATCAGTAATGGTTATTTATCTGACAAATCAATTGCCTTTGAACAAAGTCTGTCAATACAGTACAACAAATCACATCCATCTGTGTCTTCATTTACACTCTGTGGATTTAAACACTTGTGGCAAGTGTTTGGCATGTTTTATTTAAAACATTTTATTTAAAAAAAAAAGAAGAAGAAAGGGTTTCTATCAGTGTAACAAGAAAGATATATCTCAGTAACAGGTCGATAAGGATTCACTGTCTCATCGCTTCTTTCCTCTTCTTTCTCTTCCTCCACTCTTTCGCGCTGTCGGTGGCCCCCCTGTTTTCCCGCAGAGAGCTAAGACAAATAATTCTGCAAAACAGGGCTCCATTAGACCAGGAAGCAGTGTTACATTAGCGAGCCATTTGCCGGGCTGCGGCCTAACGAGCCAGGCGGCCTCCCGCGCTCTCAGCTGGACCTCATCTGCATAACGACTGCCTCCCTGTCGTTAGGGCCCGCGTTGCCACGGTGCTGCAACGTCAGTTGTTTGGTTCTCTCTGTCAGGGAGGTTTGCATTAGCTTAATGAGGACTGCTCAAGGACAAACAGTCAGCAGAAATCTACAGCGCGCGAGAGAGAGAGAGAGAGAGAGAGAGAGAGAGGGAGAAACTGAGAGTTTGTATGTGTGTGCACACGCCTGTGTAAATATATTCTAATACTGAATCACATTATTCAGTAATCGAATCTCAAAATCACAAAGGCCTCCCAGATAAGGTTTCAGATGCTGTCAGGTATCTGTGAACATATTGACAAAGCAGTGATGGCACCAACAACGTGAATGCCATGCATCAGACATCGCATTTATGCAATTGATTTTCAATTGATTTTGCTGCATGCAAATGAAACGCATGTACATTTGCTAGATTGCAGGCTTTTGTATTCGACCTACAACATCACAAGATAGGTTTATCATGGATTGTACAGAGTTTCAAAGAGCACTTCAGCGCTGTCATTCTGCCAATCCATTGTATGATAATCTCTGAGTGTGTGTGTGAAGGCTACTGTATGTGAGTCAGTTTTGGCTGTGTGTGCTGTTTCAGTGGTCTTTGAACAACGTATCCATGCAGCAAAGATCAGAGGCCATCCCTGACACCTCACTCCCATTAACCAAACATCAGCAGAATTTTATTCTCTGTCTGTCTCTCTCCTTCTCTTCCTCCCTCCCTTCCTACCTCCTGTTCTCTTCCGCTGACTGGCAGTCTTCACGTGGTGAAGTTCATTAGCCCTGGGGACGGGTGGGAGAGGAATAAGAGAGGGGAAAAAGAGAGATGAAGTTTGGGAGAAAAGAGAAAAACAGACAGTGACCTTGGTTAGGGAGATGGGTAAATGATCAAACGAGCTGGCAGCGGTGTGTGTGTATGTGTGTGTGTGTGTGTGTGTGTGTGTGTGTGTGTGTGTGTGTGTGTGTGTGTGTGTGTATTTATGCCAAACGTGTGAGTGTGAGGTAAAGTAGGCGTAAAACAGTAACTCAATAAAGGATCAGTCACATCCAAGGAGCCTAGGGAGCCCACGCTGCTGACTACGCACTTCACCGGCTACCAGTGTGTGTGTGTGTGTGTGTGTGTGTGTGTGTGTGTGTGTGTGTGTGTGTGTGTGTGTGTGTGTGTGTGTGTGTGTGTGTGTGTGTGTGTGTGTGAGCCACGGGAGTGTAGTTGGATGCCCTCCGCTGAGCTCGCCAGCACCTGCTAATTACCTTTCTCTACAGAGCAATGCTTTTAGCAAGAAAGAGGGAGAAAAAGGAGGAGGGGGGGTATTGCTTCTCATCTGTGAAACACCTTGAATGTGACAGTTGCCAAGACGTGAGGCCGAGGCAGAGTAGGGGAGGTGGGTGGATTTGGAGCAGAAGATGCTGTGGTCAGCTAAGTGGAGAAAACACTGTCATTTGTCACAGACAGAGAAAAGTGCCAGATATCACATCGCACGTTCACACTCGTCTCTGCTCTAGTACCCACCGGACTCCCAGGACGTCTTCGTCCTCAGTGGCTCGGATGACAGTAAATGCAGAAAGTGAGCAACTGCCTGATGTGGAAAAAAATTGCTAATCTTCATTTCCCCTACTGTCACGAATCAGGAACACGCCGTTCTCAGGTTTACAAACAGATGGTCATCCATAATGCAGCTTCTTAGCTGTTTTTATGGGAGATGTCAAGCTGTGATGCATTATCAATAGGCAGAGTGCCATCTAATAAAGGCTAATCACATTTTCAAATCCCCAAACCATGACCTCTGCATATGCGTACACACACACAGTAATTAGTGTAAACACCTATTTACTATTGGGCTTGATAAGTTTACAAGCCATTAAGTAAATATATTGATACGCTATAAATTATAGAAATTTGCATTCAACCCTGATTATGTATTGTGCTGAAATAATGATCCGTTTGCAGGTTTGAAACAAACATGGCACACGAATGCTTGGAAGCAATATATTGAACAGGAAATAATTTGTGTGTTGGTGATGGTGGTGATGGTGTAAATTAGTCAGTGGCACAGGAAAAGAAAAGACTTTTCAAAACAGTACTTTTAAAGTCCTTCACAGGAGGGAGCAAAGATGAAGATGCACAATGTGAAAAGCACAAAGTATAAAATTAAAAGAGCAAGACAAAGAAAACAGGTGACTTTTAATTAATTGGCATCTCTGAGACTTCGTACAAGGCTTTTGTTTTAAAGTTGAGGAGCAATCATCCCTCATTTGCATCTATAGTGACTATAAATGCTCTTTACTCTTAAATTTAAAACTATAACAATGTTCATTTTGAAAGTGTCTTCATTTCAGAAAAGAAAGTAAAGTCACCTACTATATACGTATCAGTGTGTAAAGGATAAGTCTGGGGGGTATTCTGTATATTTCTTCTTCTGTATAATCCATCTCCCAATACTTTCTGACTTCCCTACCCTGGTGCACATCCCCAAGCCCATCTGTTTCTACTGAAGACATACATCTTAAAAAACAGTTCATGAATATATACGTTCTTGTTTGTTTTTTAAATGGCTAAGTTCTTTCATAAAGCACCTGGGCACTAGTTTTTAGCAGCTGTTACTCAAACAGGAGTAAACTGCATTTGTTGCAGACTATTTTCAGTCACAGATTTGGTGCACTTCTGAGTATTTACAATAGCAGAATGGTGTATGTCGGAACGACTTATAAATAAACTACAGTGTCCATGTTCAGGGTAATGAAGGGATGTAACCCAGAGCTGAAATGTGGCTCATTGATTAATAGTTTTTTGGACAACAATAGAGGTATATGGCACAGAGTCAGCTACACCAGGCTTTGGCTACACACAAAATACTTGCTGGTAGGATCAATTAATTGTTGGTCTTTTCATGGGAAGAAAAATATAGAATATGTCTGCAAAGGTAAAGTAGAATAAACTGTAAGTCTTTTGTGTTAAATTGATTCAACAGACTAGACATCCAAATGTCTCTCTGCCCTCCAGATAACAGCTCCTTGGCTGCTCAGACAACCAGGGAGAGCTGTGATAGACAAGTCTACCACAAACCCCCATCAGGCTGTGAGAGGGTATCTTACCCCGCAGGACAGAAGCTCCCAGCAGGTCTCCACCACACTCCCTTCATCTTCCCGGAAGGCTTGTCCTCCATAGAGACCCTGCTCACGAACATCCAGGTGAGGCTCTGCCGGGGCTTTATTATTATTATACTCTGAGATGAATAGGAAGGGAGATGAGCCACTCTTTGGGATTTCCTGAAAAGGTAAATAGCAGACGAGGCAGACATTTAGGATGTGCAGTAATTGGGATGGGCGTGTGCAGACCTGCTTCTCCGATTTTACATGTCTTTGTTATAGCAGTGTCACAATGAAAGCACGTGACTGGCTGGGGTTTCACAGGAAGAAAAAAAAAAACATGTCTTTAACCTCATCTGACCCTGATGTGATGGCAGTTAGCATGTAGTTAAAAGATCAGCGTTGACTTTCATGAGGTTAAAATCAGATTTCTTTTTCTTTTTTTCTTTTCCTGCCTGAGTAAATCCAGGAATTATACACCTGACTAAAACATTAGACCAAACATCGTCTTAGGAAGAGCCAAATCTTTTTATTTATTTATTATTATTTTTAACAGTAAGATGATTTACATGCTCCTTTTTTGCATTAACTACAGCTCATTTAAAATCATTTTAATATTGAAAACAGGCTGCCTTTGTTTAAAGTGTTATAAAAACAGAAATATTTACTTAGGATTAGGTGAAGTAAGGGTTTTTTTCTCTCTGGTGCAAGTCTTTGAAGAAGACAGATGCCTCTCCTGGCTTCTGATCAGTGTGTAACCTGTTGATGTGTTCCTGTGTGTCTCCAAGCAGGGTCTGCTGAGGGTTGCCATAGAGAACGCCCGGGCGCAGGAGAAGCAGGACCAGATGGAGAGGACGGAGCTGAAGATGGAGCTGGTCCGAGAGAGGGAGCTCAGAGAGACCTTGGAGAGACAGCTTAGCATGGAGCAGAAAAACAGAGGTAGATAGAGTAGATACTCCCTAAGATTTTTACCGGGAAATTATTTTGGTTGGCAAGTATTGATTGGAGTGATGTTTTATTCCCTCACCAAACTATCATATATGTTTTCTGTTCTGAACACTGATTTTTTCATCCAAACTCTGACAATTCTGCTGTCAAACGTCCTCTGTGAAAGCATCCAATTTGATTCCATGCACAGTGTTCTTCCAGTATTAATATTAAACTGTAAACCAGGAGCATTTACCAACTACAAAAATTAAAATCTCACTGAAACCACAACAAGCTCACGATACCTTTAAAGTCCATAGATATAAACAAAGCATCTGAATAATTTGATTTGCTAACTTGACATCCGTTGTCATCTGTCGTTCCTCCTCTTCTTCATTTCTTCTTCCTCTCGATTCAGTTCTGATCCAGAAGCGCCTGAAGAAGGAAAAGAGGAGTAAGAGGAGACTACAGGAGGCCTTGGAGGAGGAGGTCAAACTGCGTGATCAGGCAGAGCACACCCTGTTGCACACTGCCAACACACACACAGGTACAGCAACAGAAACGGGTTTGGACATAATGAATTCTTTTATTCATTCAGAATAGTCTTTTGTGAGTTATCACAACCAACGCTATTCTCATTTTCATATTAAATGTCACCAAGCCTTCTATTGCAACATAGCCTGTTCATTTGACTCTGATTAAATGTCTTTATTAATTATTGACCAAACTACAGGCCATCAATCATCAGCAGCCCCTCCTCACACAGAGTCCGTGACCCGGGACATGGATGGGACCAATCACGATGACAACAGGCTGGACACCAAGGCAACAGTACAAGGTACAGGTGTCCAGATAACTAATACAGCGTCCTCAGTGTGTAGCTGTGAAAAAACAGCTTCATATTCTGATCAGTAAAAATGTTATAGTTGTGCAACTATTAGACGGAAAAGACTGAAGTAGAAAAGCTGCTGTCACAGGTAAAATGTTCTCTCACCGACACCTTAAAGGAAATTACAACAAAACCAGCAATCTTATTACAGAGTTTTTAAATGTCATATATTTGTATTCTTCTCTTGGCAATCTAGTTCTTAAAGATATTATGAATGGATTTGTTTAAAAGCAAAGATATGTGTACCAATCTTTGTAAAGGTACTGCACCAAGTTTGTGGGAATAAATGACTTATTAACAGTGGTAAATTGACTGAAAAATGCCATCTCAGTGTAAGAATTGTGGAATAAACAGTCATATACCTGCTGCTGGGGATTTAGCTAGAGCCTATCAACTGAACTGGGACAACAGCTTGTATTATTACTCACTGCTTTTGATGCTTAACTGACCAGTCTACTGGAAGGGTTTTCAAAGATTTCACAGGGAGACCGCTCCTGAGAAGTTGAACAAAAATTAAATGAAGCATGAGGCAGTTCACTGGGGCTACCATTTTAATGGAGATGGGCGTTTAATATATTTATTTTGCCAACATTATTGTCTTCACAAAGATAGATGTGAGAACGTCCCACATGCAACGTCTTAAATAGACAGAAAAAGAAATGGCCGTGATCTCTAGCCCGGCCTCATCAAAAGAGTGCATGGTTCCAGCCCACCTCTGCTCCGCGCCGTGCCAGGACCGCCGTACCAGACAGCGTGCTTGTTCAAAGCCAATTTTTAATTGAATGTCAGTGAAGCAAGAAGGGAACTGGCCACTAATTAACGGCTGTCTTAATTGTCCTCGTGACGAGTTTGTTTGGACATAATTTGCATAATTAACACCCAGTAATAAATCATTTAAAGGGGAATTGTCTGTCAGACAGTAGGGTAGGATGTGGTTCCTTTGTGCCAGGAAGTTTTATCGCCAAAAACAGGGATCAGGGGCCGAAAAACACTTTCAACTGAACCTTACTTAATAATGATCTTTTATCAATGGTCTTTAGTCAAGGTTGTAGGGGGTCTTGTTCAATATTTATGCAAATGAATTAATAGCATACATAATTTTGTCCTCCTACTGTTACAGTCACTGTGGTCTAAGAATTTGTCCAAATTCATTATAACTTATAGAATTTTGATTGTGTTTTATTAGACTGGATTTCTTTCTGGATTTCAGAGGGCAGAGTGTTCCTGCAGACCACTGGGATGTACTGAAGACGAGGTGGAAGGATGGATGGATGGATGAATGGATAGATAAATGGAAGAATAGAGAGATGAACATTCCTCGTTTATGAGAAATAAAACAGTTGGTCACACAGTGGCATCTGAGATACACATCTCCGCCTCCTCGAGAGGACTCCCCTACGTTTTAAGGGTGACATTTGAACTTTTTCTTTGTTCTCTTGTTTAATTTATTGCAGTTATCACCGAATCTTGGCCGTAGTGGGAACATTACTTTATTCTAAAGATGTGTTTGACTGTGTTTCTTTCAAACAAGGTTTTTAGATCCTAGATGAAGATGACCATAGTTGTTTTTTAGTTTTTTTTGTTAGTGCTGTTTATCATACAAGTGATGAATATATCTTGTAACAAAGTTCTGTGCATATATATATAGCCATCATTTTTGTTATTATTATTATTATTATTATTATTATCAGAAAAAACAATGGCATGTTGTACAGTCAGTAAATGGCTTGTATTGTGTATGTTATGCAGTAGTGCAGTTTGACAATACAAACAATACAAATCCTTTTTATTAAATTGTGTCAGTGCTTCTTTCTTTGTTTCATAAGTGCAGTCTCTGAATGCATCATTTGTTTAACTGTTGAATAACTATTTGTTTATCTGAAATACATCACACCTCTGAAAATGTGGATTTATATTATAGTTGTGTTGTTTTTTGTGACAGTTTTGCATTCTGTGGTGCGGTAAACCCTTGAGATGTGTTTGTGTGTGTGTGGAGGAGGGGGAGGTCCATGTGCTTGCATGTCTATACATATGTGATGTGAGCGTGTGGGTAGTGATGTGACATTGATTGTTGCACCATCTTCAAAAACATACGCGTAAGTATCGACAGCCGGAAGGGAAGGGGATGAGCGGGGTCACATGTAAGCTGTCCTTTAGTAAAACATGGTGACGATGCACTCACTTTCTCTGTGGCTGCACTCATTTTTTTTTAATCATGTTTCTTTAAAATATAAAGCAGGGTGAGGGACTTCAAAAGCTATACTTGGGTCAATAAATAGTTAAGAGTCAAGATATTTGCAAAATTTATAGAAAAACAAGACAAGAATTAGATTAGATTAGAATTTTGTAAAGGAAAAAAAAAATAGAGACCTTTTTGCTGTGTGAATTTGTGGCTCTTCTATAGTCTTTGCTGGCCAAATATTAACATTGAACGAGATGGAACCTTATCTAATTGAACTAATGAATAACATTTTCTGACACGTTTTGGATTGCAGCCCTGAGTTTGTCTGCGGATATAAATCAATTGTTCCTCAACTTGTAATTTAGAATTTCTGCATACATATTAGAGATATTTGAAAGCATTATGAACTGAGTTTAAGTATTCCTCAACAGATGCTGAGGGAAATTGAATAAATATGTTATAATAATAATGTTTTTAAATATTTGAAGCAGATCATTTCCTCTACAGAAGATGCTCAGGATTTGCTCAAGTCCTAAATAACATATTTCACATTGTTTTGAAGCCATTTGCTCTGCCAAAAAAATCCTTGAAGTAGGCCAGATTTTGCTCATGCAACCTTGTGTAAATGTGCAGTGTGCCATTTCCTGGACACAGGCAGATAAGCTGTGATGCAGAACTAAAACAATACCTCCGTTACAAGCAATTCTTCCTGAATACAGAGTGGCTGACAAGTGAAAAGCAATGATTCACATACATGAATGTGTGAATGAGTCATCAGCTTTTCAGATGACCACCTCAGAGGCTGTCTTGACTAAAAAGGTTTGTGACTTCATTCAGCTCACCGCTCTACTCTTTCACAGTCCCTTGTATCTCTCTCTCTCACACACACACACACGCATCCCTCACAAATCACAGAGTCGCATTGTCCTGCCGAGAGATGTGTAATGGAAAAGATAAATGGAGGATAAAGCTAAGGTGACAGGACCGAGCATGCATGTGTGTATGTGTATTTGCATATGCGTGTGTTTCTGCATGTGTGTGCGTGTATGTACTGCACACCAGACCAGCAAACCATCTGCTCATCTTCTCTTAATGAACAAAGCAAACAGCAGGAGTCAAGGCTGTCTCCAAATCTGGAGTCTCTTTATTGGTAAGCGCACACACACACACACATACACACACACACACAAACAAACACACACACATTTGCACATCTCTGCACTGTTTAATCAGATTATCTTTGATTGAGAACAGGGGCAAAGCAACCTTTTTAGACCTCACTCCTACATCAGTGACAGAGAAGGTCTGAAACACAATTAGCAAGCTGTTCTTGAGCTCTGCTTTGCAGTCACATCTGACCACAAGCAGCCAAATAGACTTAATGGGTGGGAACTAACCAATGGGAACTAACACACATACTGCATCTGTGGATGATGGGGAAATGCAACACTATTAGACAGCTGTTCGCCATATCTTTTCAAATGTACTTGGACGTAACATAAGCATTGGATCAATTGGCTCAGGAGCAATCACAGCCAGGCATGAAGGTATACACACGGTTTGATGTGAAGAAAAACTGACAGCCGGTAGTGTAAGACAAAGCAGGGACTCTGCAAAGGAAGTCTGGACCTTGACAAGATATGACACTGTGTGCATAAGGCCAAGAGGAACATACGAAAAAGCCATTAATCTGGACTTTGTGCAGCCACATCCTGCTCAAGGCCCCAAGGATAATTAACACTGTTACCTCTCTGTCAGAAAGCTGACCACATGGCTTCAAGACATGAAGCACTCCCTGTCTGCTGCTTCTATGCATACCCAATAAACACATATTACATACTGAGCAAATGGTCATAAATGACAAAGATCAAACATTATTAGACAAGTGCTTCAGTACCTGGGACTACCCTGTCTGAGGGTCATCAGATAACAGCAGGATGGCATCGTGGGTAAGGAGACTGTCCTTCGTCCGACTTGTGGATACGGACCTCTTAGTGGTCATACACAGAGAAAGTGTATAGATGGAGATGACCCTGCTCTCACTGCTGCGTGGATGCACTGTGATGTGGTGTTCAGGGACCATGCTCAGTCATAAAACATGTTTAAAGGTTTTCAATCTCCTCACCTCTCCCATGGTTTATTGTTTACTCTACATTTTCTTTTTAGGGTTTTCTTTTCATTTCTTAAATGTATGTTTTATTATTTTTACTTTGACTCATTTTATTCATTTATATTTTATTTTTTCTTTGTTTGCTTGCTTGTTTAGTTCAGTGTTTTGCTTTGATTATTATTATTAGTATTATTATTATTATTATTATTATTAGTAGTAGTAGTAGTAGTAGTGATGTAGTAGTAGTAGTAGTAATAATAGTATAATAAATTACATTTATTTAGCTGATGCTTTTATCCAAATTAATGTACAATAAGTGCATTCAATCATGTGGCAATTGCAAAAAAACATGCAAGTATCATGCAAAAATCATGCAGGTACATCAACTGTGTTAAGTGTTGCATTTAAAAACAATAAGAGCTAAAGAAAAAGTTTTTTTATGGGCCAAGGTGCAGTCTGCACTGTTATCTATTTCTTGTTTAATTAATGTAATTTAATTTAATTTTATGTTTGCTTTGTTTGCTACTTTGCTTTAAAATACATTATTATTATTATTATTATTATTATTATTATTATTATTATTATTATTATTATTATTATTATCATTATTATTATTATTAGTAGTAGTAGTAGTAGTAGTAGTAGCAGTAGTAGTAGCAGCAGCCCCGTAGTAGTAGTAGTAGTAGTAGTAGTAGTAGTAGTAATAATAGTAGTAGCAATACATCACTGCAGAAACACATACATTTTTTTATCTTATTCATTATTTTGTGTCTATTATAAATACTTTCATTTGCAAAAAAACATAAATTAGGTGTAAATTGTTTTTTATTTAGTTGCGTTCCTTCAGCATTTGATCAAACAGAAATAACTTATCGATATTTCTAATTCTCTGTCATTCCCTCAGTATTACAGACCTTAATGGGAATGAGTTGTTTAGATAAGGTTATCAGTAAAATATCTAGGGAGCCTCATCTCGTTTTCAACGCGGAGCAACAGCGCCCTCAACGGGTCAGTTTCATTCTAATGTCAGTGGACTGCGAATGAACACTTTTTGGGCTTGTTGGGCTTCTGTAGGAGATCCCCTTTCCCCTGTCTCTTCTCCTCACAGGCACACCATGGGTCCTTCCTCCAACTTTATTTCGATGTTTTTGTGTTAGTTTTCTGTTGCTTTGCGATTAACGGTCTTCGTCTGGATTTCGTTAACTCATCTGGACACAATGTTCACCTCCACTGGCTCTCGGGGCCTATGTAAGTATCCCGGATCCGCCGTTAAACGACAGCCGGACTGTGGCAGTCATCTCACCGCTTCTGCTGTCAGTTCCAACGGTGACAGCTAGCTAGCTAGCTTAGTCAACCGACAAGGTATTATTGCGCTGTAATTTATTTATTCGAGGCAGTATCCATCAGTTATTACAGCTGCGTTTAGTTAATTAAAGCTTTTCCATTTAACTGTAAGTCGGTTGGTTCAGCTAAGGTGTGCGTTAAAACTAATCGAATTTGTGAACATGTCATCTTTTGAATAGCTAAATAGCCAGCTGCATTTATATTACGTTACTATGTGTCTCCCCTGCCCCCCATTAGTCGCTTCTCTCTCTTCCATCAATAAAACCTTAACATGCAAAGCTGCTCGCTAAAGAAGGCGACAGTGGCACTGTCCCGTCGTAAATGTGTTGTGTTGTATGTTGTGCACAGACAAGGCTCCCCTGTCTAAAGGCCTCCTGCTGGTTCTCAATGGGCTGACTGTGATGCTCACCCTGCTGCCACAGTACCAAGAAGTGTTCGTATACAACCTGCAGGCTGTCACACAGCAGCATCAGGTATGTCTCCAGTATGTGTGTTAGTGAGTGATACACAGAGGTGAGGGACTAAAAACAAAAACCCAGTATTGTGTGTATGTGTCTCTGGGTGCCCCACTCTTCTATTGACTTGTTTTTAATAGACACATATACATTAACCATCGTCAGGACAAGAGTTTTTGAAACCCCCAGGATTCACTTTGCCATAGACCCAGTCCAACAACAAACAATTATTTCAGAAAGAAAAACCCTGAGAAAAACCTGAGAAACTTCGATCGCACGATACCAGAAAATAAAATCGGTGCATTCATTGTAGTGTGAACTACAATGGTGAGACTCTAAGGACCCTGGACAAGAGGCTGGAGGAACACAAGAAACTGACAACATCAGCTGTTTGTGAGATGATCGAAACTGGTGGCAGCGACTGGAGAATGAGTCAAAGGTCATGGAACAGAAGACAGTGTATGGCTGGAGAAAGATCACACCCATTCAAATCTAAAACAAAGACAGGGATAACACTTACCGCCATATACAACCACCTGTTGAGCCACTTCCATTTGCTGATGAAGACCATGAGATGCAGTTGAAAGCTCTGAAAAAGTTACTAAGTGGACCTTGACTATTTTGTCAAACAGTTTAAAAAAAATATTAGAAATGTAGTGCTTTATGGTGGGTCTGATATGTAAGATATATACGCGTTATTCAGTAAAGGCATCATTACACAATGTCATCCATCTTCCCCCTGTACATTTGTTTGTGTGTAAAAATGTGCTCTCCTTCGTGCTTGTGTAGGTCTGGAGGTTGTTGTGTGGCAGGCTGGTCTGTCTAGACGTGAAGGACTCCTTCTGTAGCAGCCTGCTCATTTACAACTTTCGAGTCTTTGAGAGGAGGTTTGGCACCAGGAAGTTTGCCGTAAGTACCAAAAGCCATTGATAGAGGAATACATAGATGGATACAAATTTAATCAACTTTGCTGATATTCTTAGCTGAACTAGATTCTCCCAAAGTCTAGAATGGATGGAATTAATGTGATGAATTGCCATTTCACACTCCAGTTACTTTCATAAACAAAAGCAAAATGTTAACATTTTTTGTAACAGGATTAAATTATAAATACGATCAATCAGAATCAATATTAGCTTCACCTCTGTATCGTCTTTTAGGGAAGAACACATCGGCTTCCTCATTCAGCAAAAAACTTGCTGTGTAACTAACAATTTACACTGACTTTGTGTTTGTGGAAATGTTTGAAGACAGGGACAAGACTTTTGTTTTCTAGTATTGTTCTAATCATCATATCATAATCTTCTTAATTCTAGTCCTTCCTTTTGGGCACTTGGTGTCTCTCTGCGCTGATGGACTTCCTGCTGGCCCAGGCTTTCCAGTTTCTCTTTGACTATGAGGTGGAGGAACTGCCTGCAGGACTGTGAGTAGCTTGGTCACTTCAGTAGCCACAGTACATGATGCGCTTCACTAATGCATGTGCTGCATCTTTGAAACGCTTCTTTTTTAATCACTTTTATGGACACTGATGATCCTACAATTAAAATGTCATTTGTCTGGTAGTTAGGTTAATGTTGTGTGAAAGCAATGTTCAAATCATGTGTCACTTAAGTGGAAAATCTTCATTTTTCACCATGTATCACCATGTAAGCCTTGGGCAGTATCCCTCATTTTCATTTGCTAATCCCCTGCCTGCACTATATTTGGGTATACGGTATTTAGATGGTGGTGGACTGTGACAGCTGCATACAATCCACCTCCACAAAAACAGGGAAATGAAAATGGCTTGACAAACTCAGTGAAATAATAAGTTGTTATTAAGAGAAAGTAACTACTTCCAAAAGCCTCACATTGTTTTTCCTGGATTTCCTAAAATATTACTAGTACTGCTGAATATATTTTTTCATGCCAATGTCTGGTGAACGTTCAATATTCAGTGATTATTAAGCCACACATAATACAATCCAATACATTGTCACGTTTAAAATTCAAGTTTGAAATGCGGATATTTTTGTTTAAATTCTGTCCGTGACTCATTTTCTGTCTTCTCCATCCTTTACTTTTCCCTTTCTCCTCTCACAGGCTCGCTCCAGTCTTCTCTCTATTTGTGCCTTTCTACCGGTTGATCCCCAGGATGCCGGTCACCCAGGTTCTGGGCCACATCGACATCACCAACAAGTCTCTGGTCTACATAGTAGGCTTGCAGGTAAGCCCATGTTCTGCTAGTGTGGGGATGTATGTATCTATTTTTTTTTTTTTCACATTCACTGTTCGTGAATTCTTGAAAACACTCGGTTTCCAACTAGTGTGATCTTGATTGTTTCTGTCTTCTTCGTCCTTCTGTGGTGCAGCTGTTGACTTCCGGTCCCTTCATGTGGCTCCTTGCACTCAGTGGACTGGTGAGTAGCCAAATTCTTCTTGTTACTACTGTGTATCCAGGAATTGTACTGGTTTTGGTGTTAATTTGCTGTAGGTTGTGAGCTATCATTTCACGTATTTCAAGTAATTTAAAACATTGTAATATTGCTTAATACAGGTTTGGCTTGGGACTTTAATATGATATAGGTACCTTGTGTTGTGTGAATGTGTTTTTCAGATCTCAGGCGGACTCTACCACTCCAATGTTCTCTGGTTGCAGAAGCTCCTCTTTGTACCCGCCTGGGTGTCTTGTATTGGGCGTTATATTCTGGAGCCGCTCTTCTCAAGTGAGTCCAACCGTTAATAATCACATGCACAAATCCAGTGCAAATCCTTTTGCATAGTGACCAGTGTTGCAGGGCCTGGCATGGAGTTGTTGTCCCTCTCTGTGCAGTGCTATGATGCAGAATGACTTACAACATTAACGGATGCTAAATTGTCTTACGTATTTATTCATTCTCCTTAATACAAAAGAAAACTTGAGGAAAAGTAAAACTAATGTTTGCTATACTTAAAATTAGGATTAAAGCTATAGTGCGTAGTTTCTGTCGCCCCCATGAGGAATTCTAAGTAATGACAAAAAAAACTGTCGCCGTGTCCACATGATACAGGCCTTTCGTGACCGTGTGTATGTTTTTTTTGTCTGCCTGTTATTAATGTGTTGTTAACATCTGTGGTCATCAAGGCTCCCAACCGAGCAGTGAGACGCCCCTGGGGATGGGTGCCACTCTGGACATCCAGAGGCAGCAAAGGATGGACATACTCGATCAGCAGCTGCTGCTGGCCCAATACAACGAGTCCACGAGGAACACTAGACAACAGCCACAGGTAGAGGGACACACACAATGTCCGAAACTAATCACTGCAAGCATCAGTAATTGCAGTTTACAATAGCTACGTGTAGCTATTGTAAGCTAATAGCTGTGTGTGTGTGTGTGTGTGTGTGTGTGTGTGTGTGTGTGTGTGTGTGTGTGTGTGTAGTCTGGGTTGTTACAGTGGACCAGGTTGTTCCCCTCCCTCAGACAAAGAGGACAGAACCGACCCCCGATGCAGGCCCGCCCCCAGGCTCAGCCACAGCCATCCACACAGTCACCTCTATTGGACAACTCTCCTGTCGCAGAGGAGCAGGTTGGTGTTCACCCCTGTGAACCTGTTCTTTTCCATGAATTTGTTTGTGTAATTTCTGTAGAATAGTTCACATATTTTATGACCTGGATGACTCAAAATCTTCATAGAACGACAGCATGCTACAGTTATCTTTCCCTTTTACAACTTTGTTTGTGCATGGCACCCTTGTAAAAATATAGTCCCAAGTGATGATTTGTCTGCTGCTTTTGTCTTAGCTGATTTTTATTTTATTTTTTATTTATTTTTTGTCCCTCAGGTTGCACTGTTGGTGGAAATGGGCTTTTCTAGGACTGATGCCCTCGAGGCCCTCAGAGCTTCAAACAACGACATCAACATGGCAACCAACTTCCTCTTGCAACACTGAGAGCGAGCTCAGTGAGAAAAACAGAGGTGAATGAGGACAGAGACAGAGAAAGCAAGAGGAGTAACAACAAGCAAAATGGATAGAAGTTAATGATGGAGAATTTGTACAGATAATGTGAAGTCTGTGTCACTGCTTGCTGAAGCAGTTGTCAGGCTGCCTCAACCTGAACTGAGCCCGTTAGCAGGCTGGTTAATGAAGAGGTGTGAAGCACAAAGTGGAAGACATTTGCGTCATAGCTTTCTGATGGCCGTCATGGTGTGAAACGTGTCGATGCTTAAGGCAGACGACTTAGACCTCTAACTCCAAGGGGTTCCCTATTGAAAATATATAGAAACCAAACAGGAGTCTTCAGTGCAGTGGAGGAAATCTAAAGTGGGTTATTTCTTTTAAAACAGAACTGATGCTGAAGCACACACATCAGCTAAGATCCCACCCACCCTCTCCACAGGGATACCAACTTAAAGCTGTATGAAATAAGAGTTTAAAAAAAAAAAACACTGTCATGCTCTTCTGCTCTGCTTCCAAAATGGCTACTGCGTAACCAGCATCTTAGACCCTCATAACTGTTTTCAGATGATAAGTATGACAAGGAAAACCGATAAAGAAAAAAAGGCACAAGGTTTTTGAGACAATGGATCAGAGAACATTATGTCATCTGTCAGGTTTTCATCTCCTATTGGATAATAAGTAGAGAGTAAAAGACTTAGATTTTAAGCCATCTGCTCATGGGTATTATTTTTGATAACCGAGACAGTAGGAGTGAAATTAGGAATGCAGCACCTGCTAGAGGTTTATGTTTAACTCCACAAGAAGTTGCAGAGGTCATGATTACAACTTCAGAATTTATGATTTCCATGAGCAATATAACCTACTTTACCATTATTTTATTACACGGTTGTTATTTCTTTATGTTGGCAGTGTTTCATGGAAGTAGCAGGCTTCAGCTCTTTCCTGCTTGAGATGTTTTAAGCAGTTACTGACCGACAGCTACTGTACGAGCAACGTTTCTTCCGTTTGTAACTCTACGAGTACATTGTTGGTGACAGACGGCTATCTCAGGGTCTATGAGGCGCCTTTTTCTGTTAATGACATAATCACATTTACAGACCTGAGTGCCCATACACACATGCACAGTAGCCCTTCAAGGAGGAGGTCATGTTTTATCATTTCAATAACACACTCCTCAAGGTTTTATTTATTCTGTCCTGAGTTTGAGTCTTTTCTTTGCCAGCAAGTGGATCATAGCAAGTCCTAAAAGACAGATGATATTTATTATACAATATCATAACATACATGTAAGATACATGTATGGGGACTATGCACTGCATAGTAACTACTTTATGTATATAAACATGCAAACATTTTGTGCAAGAGAAATAACATTGCAGCCACTATGTATTGATGTCAAAGACAGATGCTAGTTTTATATTTTGTGAGTAATAATATTGATAATATATGACCACTGAGATGAGTCTGTCATTGTGTGTATGTATTTCTTAGAGTGATATAATAACATATGGGTGTGATGAGGGAGTTGTTGCATGGACAACTTTTTGATGAACTGTAATGAATCATATTTGATCTGTGGAATAAATCAACTTGCAACGCATAGAAGGTACTCATCATGACAAGCATGTACTTAAATGACAAACAGTCTACCGTGTTTTACTAATCGCAATCTAAAACCACTCATGCTAATAATGAGTATTTCTTTATTCTGATACCACCATCCCCGGCTTCTAATATTCAAAGTAGAGGAAGAAATGTAAACATCTGTTGGTCTGGAAGATTATTCTCTACATTTTTCCCATGCAGCCAATGCCAAATATAATAATTGACAGAAAATATGCTATTATTTAAAATCGTTTTAAAAAATACAACTTTCTATTTTGAGTGAAATTCTAGCTTTAAGACAATAATCCGTTTACAAGGAATCACTATGCTGTGGTGATACTAGTTAACACATGATGGCACTCTTGTGACAAGACATGAATTCATTTGTATCAAGTGAAAATGTTATATCACAACACATGAGCAATGTAAGGAACATTAAAAGGGAGAAAAAAAACTTTTAGTACAGTTACTTTTTGAAAATAAATCCCATTGACTCAAGTTAATGACAGTTATATTTTAAATATATATATATATATATATATATATATATATAGAACAATATTTGTCATTTCTCTAGGTGCTAAAGGAGATCTCCACACTGTAATGTGTGTATTTCAGGAAAAGTCAGATATTACAGCAAAGATAATTATATTTACCAAGATTCGCTTTGTGGCTGATGGGCATTTAAAGGGTTGCATTATCCCAGTGGAAAGTATAAATTGTTCAGCCTATAAAACACCATTAGACAATACAAGATAAAAAAAAGTCCAACCGTGCTATAACAGATTTGAGAAATACTTTTTAAAACAACATGACCATGATTGCGCTGTTGTTGTTAATGTTACATTTCCTTTGGCCACTAGATGGAGACATTGAGTGAGGTTAGCCCTCTGCCACACCCACCCGCTCTCATTATTCCACAGAGCAGACAGCTACAGCCGTCTCGCTCCAGGGTGGCTGAATATCAATGTAGAGAAATTATGCACATCTTCAAGTCAAAGAATTCCAAAAGCATATGGTTTGCCAAGTATTCCCTAAAACACAAAGCACAAAAATGTGAGCAGCCTATGTTTTTCATCTTGCATATGTTGCACTTGAAATCACGTCTGAAGTCCCACAGACTCTCAAGGCACATGTTTTTATTTTACTCAAAGGTCTTCAGGAGTTCACAGTGACACATTTCCATTCAGCCTCAGCTGACGCTGAACCCAGTCAAGCAGTGCAACTTTTAATGGCTGTTGAACTGAAAAGCAGCTTAAACCAGAGTGATTAATATCTGTGTCTCTTTGTGTTACAGTGTTTAATTAAAGGCACTGATGAAAGAAAAAATACTTTACTGACAACCAACCTCATTAGGGAGATTCTTTTGTGAAATGCCCACTTAATGTGAAGCATTAATCACGCCTTGTTTGGAGGTAATGATTTTTTTTTTTTTTTTTTTTTTTTGGAGCTTTGGGAGGTCGTTTTAGTCATATTTAATGTTGAAAATTAGGTTAAGTTATGTATCATGATGGTTGTACATAAGTGAACGTCTCATTTTGACTTTATTTGTGAGCAAGCATGTCTTTATATTAAAACTGCTGTGTGGAAATATAGTTCCATTTCCCTGTGTTTTACCAGGATCATCAGCAACAGTAACAGAACGATGATGTATGTTCTGGGGGTTTCTCCTGTCTGGCGGGGAAACCATTTTTGTTTACAATACAGCCAGCTGTGGCCTTGAAGCAGCAGTTGTGTCCATCTATTTGTCATTTCAGTTAGCTGTCTGTGGCTCTATAAACCACTGTATGTACCTCTGTGTGTCTGTGTGGGTTTCTGCTTCTGCACTTCTGTCCTCATGAGGAAAAGTTTGAGTTTTTTACTTTATTTGGGGCTAATTAGGCTAATTAAAATGGGTTTAGGAGAATAATGTAGAGGTAAAGCTTAAAGGGATGGTTTAACATTTTGGGAAATACACTTATTCCCCTTTTTGCTGAGAGTTAGATGAGAAGATTGATATTGTACTGCTCTCATCTGTGTCTGTTAAATACAAAGCTGCCCCAGCAGCCAGTTAGCTTTGCTTAGCATAAAGATGGAAAAATAGGGGGAAACAGCCAGCCTGGCTCTGTTGGAAGGTAACAAAATCCACCTACCTACCAGCACCTCTAAACTCACTTATTAACACGTTCTATCTTGTTTGTTTAATCTGTACAAAAAATGACTATTTATTGGGACTGTTGGCTCATGACCTGAAGTCAGATAGAAACTGCACAACCAAGAAATAGTGTGGTACATAACCCACCGTGAAACAGCTAACTGTCGTTTTTACACTTCAGTTTTTCCACGGATTAAACATACAAGATATAACATGCTAATTGGTGGGCTTTAGAGGTGCATGCAGATGTCGATACTCTCCGACACAGCTGGGCTCACCGTTTCCTCCTGTTTCAAGTTTATTTATGCTAAGATAAGCTAACCAGCTGATGGCTGTAGATTCATATTTAACAGACAAATCTGATCTTCTCATCTAACTCTCCGCCAGAAAGCGATTAAGCCTGTTTCATGAAATGTTGAACTACTCCTTTAAAGCACAATGAATTGGCTTGCCAAGGGTGGAACACAATCTTAAAACAACATTGACATTATCACGTACAGAGTTATGGTAAACAACAGCTGACATGGAGCAACGTTGTCATTCATTTGAAAAATGTCTGACACGTTCCAATGTTCCCTCTCCTGCTCTGTTCCCCTGAATCCTGAGACAAATATCTGTCTAAGTGCTTCACTGTTTGCCAGCAAGTTGCTAATTTTGTCTGTCTACCATTTGGTGCTGGGAAGGTAGTATACAGCAGGTTTTTAGAGCTTTTTTTTTGCAAAGAAGTAACACAGTTGATGGGAACTCTGAGAATGAACCACAATAGTAAAGCAAAAAACTGAAAAGTTTCTAAAAAGTGAACTGCAGAGTTAGGTGTTAGTTCTCTGTGGGTTTGTCTCTATGAGCGACTTTTCTCACCAAACATGATCCACTGTTAACATAAAACTATTGATTAACATAGCTTTAAGGTCCACTGTAGAATAATTTTCAATGTTTTGAAATCAGTACCATGTCAGTACCAGTATTTGTTCACAGAAGTGACATGTTCGTGTTTATGTTTCATTGTGAGTGTCCTACTTGCTGATGCTGTGCTGCTGGCTTGCATGTATCACTTCAAACAGCCAGAGGCCAGCACCAGCTCCAACCCTGTCTCCGGTATATTCCCTCGCCAGCTCTGTTGCCATGGTGAGTGCATGCCGTTTTGTGTGGTTGCCATGGGGACCTACGTATTACAGCCTTCCTCCTGCTCTCATCATGTTTCTGTGCAATCATTTGTATGCTTCCTGTACACTAATGCTTAAAAAAAAACATTAGCAGCCATGGGAGTGCCCTCAGGGATTGCCTTCTGTAGAGACACGTCTAGGTATTGCTGACCCGGTTTTAGTGGTTGGCAGAAATACCAAAACAGCTGAATGATTTTCTCACTGTGACATTGCATGTTTGACATGAGAATAATTCAGAACAATGGCATCTCTTTTTGTCTGTCTCTCAAGGTATGAAAGGCAAGAATGCCAAATGCCTCCCACTTATATGTTTGTGCTTACATGTATGTCTGCCCACATGTGTCCACTTGTATGTGTGAGTCCACTGTGCAGCACATTTGTGAATGTTTGCATCCCATTCTCAGGGCAGAGAGCGAGCGGCAAAGGCCACTGATGTTTTCCCCTAGTCATTTTCAGAGGAACTTTATAGTTAATGGGCCAAAACAATGTACCTGCCCTTAGGCCATTCAGCCGTTTGGCATTTCACTTCCATTGTGTGCTGGCTCCTGTATGCCACTTGTGGTCTGTTTAGTCTGTGCTTGCTTCGGTTACGTCAAAAGGAGAACAATCTTCTTTAATCATCAGGGCTTGGCTGGGTTCACTTTAGGATTTGTGGTTTTTTTCAACCTGTTTTTCATCTTTCAGCAATAATAACAGCTTGTGGATGGACAACTTGTTTTTCTTTTTTCCCTTTCCTTTTGTTTGTTGACATCTCTCACTAGATCTGCGCCTAGACCTGCCTGAGCCTAATTATAAGAAACCCACAATCCCACAAGATGCTCATTTGGAAAACAGACATTTGTAACCCTGGTATTTCCAAAAAAAAGCACTCTCTGCCCAAACTCTCTAATCAGCATTACTGTGAAGTAAGCAGCCATCGCTCTTGACCATCTCCCGTCACTGACCCCAAGCATATGCCCATCCTTGTGTCTACAAATTTTGAAAGCTTTGGGAGTAGTGATCCTTCCACCATCGGGACCACATAAACAGCATTTGTATCTTATGAAAAAAATGTGATGACCAGGAGGAGATTGTGGAGATGTCAAACAAAGTGTCATCTGAAAAATGATGAGCTAATGTGACCTTAAAACTCTTTCACCGTCCATCCTTTTCACTCCATTTCCTGATCTGGTACTCTGGTACACCACATACACTCACAGTAAAACTTGATTGTGCAGAATGTTGACAGGAGTGGAAACATCCTTCTTTGCTCTCTCCCTCCTTCATAAACTATACGTTGCTCTTTCTGTACCCATGTACGGCACTCAGTACACTCCCAAGGATCTCTGTGTCCTCTGACCTTTAATAAGGTTCACTTCCTCTGTAATTGTACACACGGTATGGCATGAACGCATGCTTCATGCGCGTGTGTGTTTATTTTTATGCATGCGTATGTGTGTGAGTGTATCTATAAATGTGATGAACACAGAGTACCCATTCAGACTTCTAGTTAAGGTGAAGGTGTTAAGCTGATGAAAGCTTTCTCTTCCACTGCTCCTCTAAGTGAACTTTACACACATACACATACACGCTTCAGCAGATCCATTACATCCGCTCTTAAACCGACTTCACTAAATACTTCCGACATTGTTCTGACTGTGAAAGGGTCCAGCTGTTAGCTCATTTATCATCGAGGCTTGGAGCTGATTCTGGTTGTCTGTCTGCACTGCTGACACACAGCAGGAAGATGCTTCCTTGACTCAACAACTGGGAGAGAGACATTTTTTCTTTCTACACTCTCCTTTGCTCTCTGCCTACTCATGACCTTACCCGACCTGTTTTTTGTGCTCCATCAGTCTTTTTAAGTAGTGCTAATTGGGCATCCTGTTTCTAAAATGCATGGGCTCACCATCTTATTCCAGTCATTGCAGCCTCTGAGCACATCAGCTACTTCAGCATTCAGTAGGTCTACACATGGGTTTTTAAAGGGGTCAGAATGCCCATTGTTCTTCTTAGAACGTTATGGGGAGTACGCTACAGTTATAAGACAGAAAAAGGGCTAAAATCAACTAATTTCAGTCATCTAACACACGTGATAGATTAGTATTTGAATGTAGAATATGTACAGCATTAATATTTGGCGTATACGCTCTGGTGTCGTCACTCCCCGCAAGGACTAAGGTCATCATGGGCAGGGATTTGGGAGTGATGATAATAAGTTCCCCCACTGCGAACATAGACTCAGACCCTACAGGTGGATGCTGGAGTGCAGGTGAGAATTATGAAATGCTATATGAACAGTGACAACATTAACAACAACATTCAACCAGACAATTTTTTCTTCTTCTTTTTTACGAACAATCAATTATTACATGTACCTATAGTGCAATCAATGTCACCACTTGCTTCCAAATGGCATACACATACAATAGTTAATGCTGTCTGCTGCGGTAAGAGGAGAACGTCATGCGAACCTAAGTTGACTGCCTGAACTACACTACATGTAGCTTGCAGTAGTTTTGCAGGTTATGTGGTAAACCAAAGTACTGGACAAATAAAATGTTTGAACTGATGATGGCACTAGATACAAATTCAGGAACATGAATGTCAAAATTGTGCCACATTTCATGGGAATCCACCCAACAGTTGCTGAGCTATTTCAGTGTGAACAAAAGACTTAGTGTCTGACCGACCCACAGACTGGCATTGCCATTCTATGTCGCTAGCATGGTTACTATATGTTCTGTTGGCTTTAATAGATGTCCAAAGTCGTTTCTGCCCTTGGTCCCATGGTAAAGGGAAAGAGCATATGCAAGCAAAGGATTTACTTTGATGTCATAAAAACAGATCAAGTTTATTTGGTAGGGATGTGAAAAAGGTAAAATTCAGACATCCTGTTTGTTTCACCTCATCTGTTCAGTACACAGGTTAGAGCTTTGATTGCCATCAGCCACAATCGCTTTGGTTTGACCAAGCCAGTATACTGTCTATATCCCCTTGTGTCTCATTCAGTTAGGTCAGTTTTGTTTGTTGTTGCTATTTAGAGTATAGTTATATTTTGTTGACCTCTTTTATAGGCCTAGTTCTGGATTTATATTGTTTTGTATTTTCTTAGGTAAATACAAAACCCTCTTTTTCAATCAAAACAGCTTACCTCATTGCCTCACTGCTTGGTCCCTGACACTGTTAACAAAGCCATACAATAAGCTTTACTAAAGGGTAATCATGCCAAAAACAACAACAATAAAACTATGTTCACTCGTTGCATTTCATGATGTTGTCTCATCTGTTTGAGTGAATGGGAAAAAGGGGAAATGACATTTTATGTGCCTGGAAATGAACAGCCACTAGATCAAAATTATATCCTGTAGTTATGGATGAATGCATGGTGAAGAAGTGGAAATATTCAGTGCACTATATGCACAGAAAGATGCTGGCACCTTTACCATGGGGATGCACTGATGACACAATCTCAAACACAGACATCATTTATCAGAACATTCCTGGTTAATTTTCATACCTGCGTGAATGAATGGTTGGACACTTTGATCACCTCAGTGTTGGGGAGAAGATAACACGAGCTCACAGTGTTCTTTAAGTAATGTTTAAACACAAAACAGACCCCACCCCCCCTCCCTTTCCCTTTTTAGTCTGTGCTGATTCACAACGGTCTGGAACCAGCCAGCTCTGGAAGCTTGTCTCCATGGAGACAAGGGTGGGAAGGAGAGTGATGATGTTGCTGGCAGAACAGCAGTCCCAAATCAACCATGTGTTTCAGTGTGTTTGTGTGGATGTGTGGGTATACAGGAGACAAACAGAGAGAGAGAGAGAGAGAGAGACAGAGAGAGAGAGGGGAAGAGATTATATTTTCATCTAAAATGAAGGGTAATTTGGTTGTCTAGCATTGCATGCAACATAGCTTTTATCCAGTCAGAGGGTGACTATGTGACCTGTCAAATCTGAGGATAAAAATAAATCGCTTGTATTGAAGTATAGGCATGCTCAACATTGATTGATGGTACAGGTTGTGACAAGCATAGAGTGCAAACAATTTATTGTGACACACACATTCTCACATATTCAGATTTTAGATAGAAACACAGAAAAAATAAGCAACATTTAACAACTCAAGCTAAAATGTCAATAGGAAGGCTTGGCCCAATTGTTCCTCTCCTTTGAATGTACTGTTTAACAGGGGTATACTGAAGTGAGGAATCTAAGGGGTACATTTGAAAATTCTTCCCAGTAGCTGATTTCAGAGGAACTTAACAACTAACCCATTTAGCAACATTGACATTACAGGAAATCTTTGATAGTTAATAGTGGTGTTTGTTTCAGCAACTTAAATACTGTACCAGAAACAAATGATATGTCTACAGAACTAGAATTTTAGAAAGCAGTTAATGTAGATGCACTGGATTTGATTCTCAGTACCTGAGAGTATTTTTTGTATTGTCAGAGAAAGTATGGCATATGGTCACAGTAATTATCCAATTGAATTCTAAACCACTAATTATTGCAAATGCCACGAGTTTGCATTTGCACACAGAGTTGGAGTCACGACAGTGATGATGATGATGTGGTACAATGCAGGTGTTGAGTCAAAAAGGACAGCTTTTGTATCTGCCACTTTGTTTCGTTGACCTGCTGTGACCCACATCACTAAAATTAAACTCAGTGCTTTGGATGCCATGAATATAGAGAGGTGTTAATGGCAATTTTAGAAGGCGGTGGAAATGGTAGGGGGGAGGATCGGTTAGTCATTGTTTAGCATGACGTGTGTGTGTTTATGAGACATGAGTGAATGACACTTAGTTGGGTAGAATGCCAAAATAAGGGTTTCCAATAAAGAGTCCATTGTTTTTGCTATCAGGTCTGACTTTAGCCCCAAGGAGATTACATTTCCCTTACAAGACGCTGAAGTTGGACTCCAATTTGCAGCTTGGCATTCAGAAGTTAAGATAAACATTTACATGATGTTGCACCACTTATAGTTGTGAAAAGTATTAGTAGTATTAGTCATCATAATAAAAGCCTTAAGGCTGTTTAAAACCCACTTTTAGGCCCCATCCAGACGAAGACGTTAGGATGAAAACGCATCCGTCTTCCCTGGATTCGGTTCAAGAAAATTCATGTCCACATGAATCCATATGTAAATGACTCAACATGGTGCTTCATATGCCAGGCCTGTAGGCGGCGCTGTTATTGCTACAGAAATTAACGGATGAAGAAGAAGAGCAGCCTTCAGTGACTTCCTTTCATAACATGACTGTTAGCTAGTTCTCTTAGCTTAACACATCCATGGACTAGACTTTAATAATTTACACCACTGCTCGTTATATAAAGGCCACCTAGAAAAAGAATGTAAACTTTGTTTACTCTATCGGACATGATTGCAGCTAGCAGAGCTAGCGTTAGCTAGCGTTACGCTAGCTCTGCTAGCTAACATTGGCAGTCAAACAAACATCAATGATCCGACGTCTTTTTGATAATCTAGCTACACGTTTTTCTTATGGTAGCCTTTCTACAATAAGCCCTGCTAAATGTTACTATAATCCGTTCAAGGAGTTGATGAGCAGACAGATTAGCGAGCTAGTTGATAAGTTGCCTACTTCCACTTTATAAACAGCATTGCTCCCTGCCGTCAGCTGGGTTGAAGGCGGAGCTGTGAGTCCAAGGTGTGTGGGGATGACATCATTGATACGCACGTATGCGGTTTCGCCGTACACACGAAGCCACACGTGAGCCGGCTTTTTTTTTATTCACCCTGGGACCAGGTTTCAAAAAAGTGCGTTTACGGGCAGTGCGTTTACAGGATTTGTGTGGACAATCGGCCCAAACGATGCAAAAGATGTGCGTTTGCATCGAAATACGTTTCCTTGTGGATAGGGCCTTAGATTTGTGAAAACAGAAGAGTGATTTCACTGTTTTCTCCATCCAGATAACGATCTAGTAAAAAAAACACTACCTAGACTTGATAAACCTGGACCACCTTAACACTAAGACTTCAGACCCCTTAAAAAGATTTAAGATTTAAAAACAGAAAAACAGTAAACATAGCTATTTTACTGCTTTAACCCCATTAAGACCACTTAATAAGGTATTCGTCAAAACTAGCTAAGGACTAAACAACTACATTAACACAGACATAGAAGCACAGTTTCAGATTGTTATTTATTTGTTTATTTTATTTATTTTTTTCTTGGGGGGGGGGGGGGGGCATTTGTTGCCTGCATTTGGGGAGGAGTATAAAATGCATAAGGTCCCAAGCTGAATAGCCTAGCTATTGTGCCTGCTTGACCCGTCCCAGCTACTTTCACAGACAGAAAGGGTTTGCAAGTGAGCTAGCTAGCTAGCTGGGTTAGCTCAAATATATATAAAATACGTTTTATATCTAACGCTATGGGTAAACTAACTTATTAGCTGCCTGGGCTGTTACATTAGATACATAGAAACATTCTACTATGGTTACAGCAGGGTTAGCTTGTCATTCCATAAACGTAACGTTAATGCGCTGAAATGTGTTTGTAATAAACCTCTATAGGCAAAAAAAAAAAAACGTTAGAGGGCTCAAGGTGCAGGAATTAACGTTATCGGTTTTAGCCATTATTTGGTGTTTGCTACCAGTACCACCGAAAGAAAAGACAAAGTTTTGTAACGCCATAAACAACCAGACAACACAAGCAGCGAGAAGGTAACTTGCAAGTACTGTTCCCAGTTCCCACCATGAAATATTGGTTCTACTTTTTGCTAATGTTAATCTGTGAGCTTTCAACTAGCTATATTATAATGAGAAACCTCAAAATAATGACTTAGTTTCTCAGAATAATGACTTAAATGACTTTGTTTCTCAAAATAATGAGATAGCATCTCAAAAATAATGAGAAGCTTTCTCGAAATATACTAGGTCATACTATGTCATTTTGAGATATTAACTATTTTTTTTTTAGAATGTTTCTCATTATTTTGAGATACTAAGTCATTACGTATTTTGAGAAAGTCTCTCATTATTTTGAGGTACTCATTATAATGGCTTTGACTTTGGGATTGAAATCTAATTAACGCTTTTTCTTAACATGTTTTAGGTTAAGTACACTGCAAAAGAGAACATATAACGTTAGATACCAAGAAACGCTGTGTGTAGCCTACATCAAAAGAAGTTGAAGTCAAAGCATGCAACCTCCAGGTGTAATTACAGCAATCATTAATGCCATTCATCACACCTGTGCTTTTCATACTTTGACAAGTCAAAATGTCTAATGTTTCAAAAAGCAACATATAAAGAAGTTAGATAAGCTACTGACAGCTGTAAAAAAAAAATTATTAAGGGATAATGGTGAGACAGCTCCAGGATACAAATTGTATGATGTCACTTTGTCTTTTACAAACAGAGAGAGCATCAATAGACTCTGCACCATGCATTGATTAACACTCTAATCAACACTTTGGCAAAAATAATACATTGGGGGTTTATTGGCATTTTTGCAATCCAAACCTCCAATTACACTGGGGTTTTCCTTTTAAAACTAACATCATGTCAAGCAAAATCTTTTAAAGATGTTCAGCAGATAGCCTACCTAAAGTGATTTGTTCTTTAAAAAAGCAATGCCTTTGATTCTGTTGTGCCCTCACTTCACTGTTTGCCAGACTGAGCGTGTGTAGACGACTTAGCACAGCAAAATAACTCCTTTGCCGAAGGGCTGCTTAGGGAGGTAGACTAACATAGCATAGGCCTAATACATTATGATGAAATTAACCAAGACAACAATGAGTGACGTTTAGAGCTAGAGGGGTAACAGACTTCTAGTGTAATCATATTTCTCAACATGCCACTTCAACATGAGAACATAATGATGGAGTTGTATGGCCTCGGGGGGAAACAAATTACATTGTACATACATAATATTAATATTAATACACATTTTGAGTATAATAAGGCACATCTAATATTTACAATATCCAAACAGGAGTCATTCAAAGGGATATGGGTTAATAATTGTATTTCCATAAAAAACAAAACATGGTGTTTCTCCGGTCCAATCCAAAAATGATACATATTGAATCTTTATTCTGGGTTGTGAGTTAAATCACTTTGTATCGTGCCAATTTTGGTCCCAAATGACAAGGCCTACCTCCCATTTTTTCCTCTCATCACCTCACTCATGAGTGCGGCCTTTGGTTTTGCTCTCTCTGCCCTACATAGAAAAAAACCCAGCTCTCTCATACCGGTTCTCCGTCTTCTGGGAATGCCATCCAGACATTAATGGCCCATTTAAGCAGCTAAATGTAATTTAATGCTGTTTCAAACAAAGTTATGTCAAGCTGTAATGGTAGGTAATGGTTCTGTCTGTGTGCTGACTCACTGGAATAAGTTATCTAATTCCCAGGATAGAATGGCATCCAGATGCTATTTTGTTCAGTCATTCCATGCGTCAACAAGAACAAAGAAATCACAAAACAGTGTTGATTGTAACCAGCATGTTGAGTACTCATATGACAGTAGAGCTGTGACACTGCAGATCATAGAGCATGTCTAGTTAACAATAATAAAGCTAACTACTGTAATTTGTTTGTTTTTCCCCAAGTTGCACAATCCACATGTCTCCTCTCTTTGCATTCTCAAGTTTTATCACATGTGAGTATTGGGAATGTTATATAAACCATTTAAAATATTTAACTGTATTAAATATTTACTTCTGGAAAAAAAACAGTGCAGATATCAATCACAACACAAACTATATAGTGCCTGCTGAACATTTATTTTATTTGTAAGGGATGTGTGCAATATGTAACTGTGTTACCAGATGTGTTGTGTTATGTTCTGAGTTTCACATTACATGGAATCTTTTGAGGTTTAAAAGTAGTCTGTAAAAGTAAACTATGATCGTTATGATCTTTTAGACTGTAATCATCCCTGTGATAACATATAACTAGTGAGCTTTCTTTTGTAGCCCAGTGTAAATACAGATGTTTAAATGAAGCCAGAACTCTAAGCACAGATTGATCTAAAGATTACAAAGATGTTTTTTGCTGTATTGGATAGGAAACAAAGATTAGACTGGAAAACTGCGACAGAGAAGAGAGGTCATATGCAATAATAGGAATAAACTTTTGCTGCATGTCATTTCCCTTCTCTACCCCTTTCATGTCTTCATCTGTCCTGTGAAAATAAAGGCCTAAAAATGCCCAAAAAATATCTCTAAAAAAAACAAAAACTCTGTTACATGAACACCCATTTACTCAATGTAAATCCACACTTTGAGACTGTAGTGAACCTGACTTCCATAACAGAAGCCTCAGTAGTTTTTTCTTTACTGCAATAGTTGACCAAAGACAGATCATCAATCATAAGGGAGCACCGACTGATCACACAGGCACTTGTTTTTTGTCAAAGTCCTCCAGCTGTACTTAACGTTTCAATGATCTGTGGCTGTTTTTGAGGTGAATCCTGACCTGGAGAACAGGTTTGTGTCAGGTGTCATCACCTGTCCGAGGAGGCATGTCAAAGAAAAAGAAAAAAATCTCTGGTAGATTCTTTCATGATGTTTTTCAGACATCACTCTCATCACATGAACACCTAATTCTCTCCATTTAAATTTAAAGGCACTAAACCTCACCTGCTTACACTTTACTGTAAATTCAGGATGAATATGGTCTTCTGTGTGCCGTCTCACCATCACTGTACTGTTATTACCTTTCTTAGGGAGTGGTCACTTGTACGTCAAAGTAGTTATTTCATAAAATAAAAGTAATAAGAAAGTAGTGGGAGTCTGCTGTCTGCCTGTTCTCATACTTTAAGTAACTCCCTTCCTCTGCTTCCTCTGGCAGCTCCAGCACAGTGATACTGGATTGACTGGAGAGATCAGGCAGTCTCTGGACATTGCCGTGTCAGCAACAGCAAGGCAAGTGCGAGACTTTTAAGCACATCTACCATTCACACTGTGCTCACTAGATACAGGCCAATAGGACAAATACACATCTTTTTCCCACTGAAACACACACACACACGCGCGTGCACACACACACACACACACACACACACACACACACACACACACACACACACACACACACACACGCACACACACACACACAGATGAATACAGATATTTGCCAGTGCATGTTCTGACGTGTGCAGAAACGTGTGAAAAGCCTCTACACCAGCAAAATCTAAACGCAAAAAATCAATAGTTGGCTCTTTGTCATGTTTGCATAGCATGCTGCATTAATTTTCACAATAAGTAGCCAGTGGTGATGGGAGTGCTTGGTACCAGGAACAGTGCACTGAATAATACAATACAACAGTATTGATTTGTTTTTTTGCACGCTGGAAAGCAGAATGCGCCTCTGACAATTAAAAGACGTCATGTTTATTTGCTCTAGGATGATATGTTTGAATGGGCTTTACAATATTTGCAGAGTGGATTAACCGACTGTAAGGAAGTATTTCAATGTTATACAGTTCCACAGATGGGGAATCAAGCAAAAATTATTTTATGAAGGGATACAAACATGAGTATGTTGATAAGATGCATTTCAGTGTGTTTCTTGATTTTGTGACTGTCCATCCAAAAAGAACGGCAGCATTAAGTCGTTTCAGCAAATCACCCCAAAACAACATTGTTAAGTTGACAAACATCTTGAACAGCCGTTGATCAGAAAAAACACTTACATGTGTTGTTCTGGAGAACATGGTGTATTTTTAGAGCTGCAACGATTAATCGTTTAATCGATTAGTTGTTAACTCTTAAATTAATCGCCAACTATTTTGATAATCGATTTTTTTTTTATACAAAAGTTAAAATTATCTGATCCCAGCCTCTTAAATGTGAATATTTTCTAGTTTCTTCTCTCCTCTGTGACAGTAAACTGAATATCTTTGAGTTGTGGATAAAACAAGATATTTGAGGACGTCATCTTGGGCTTTTGGGAAACACTGATCCACATTTTTCACCATTTTCTGACATTTTATAGACCAAACAACTAATCGATTAATCGAGGAAAAAAATCAACAGATTAATCGACTATGAAAATAATTGTTAGTTGCAGCCCTATGTATTTTGTTATTCCATTTGGAGGACTTGTTGGAGTTGTTGTTTTCAGTTCATGGATGTAAATATTCATGAATATTTCAACAATGTAAGATTCATTGTGCAGCGTCAAGTATGTTGTACTTCCTAATATTTGTACAAGGTGTGCAGATATAAAGAAGAGTGTAGTTTTCTGGTTTGCTTAGTCTTTTAACAAGAAGAGTTTCAATTTATATAATGTCCTTAAAAAGAAAAAGATCAGATGGACATTAATGAAGCTAGTGTTTAACAAAATGTGAGAAAATGTACTAAAAAGTTCCCCTCCTCAAATCTAAATAAATTCTAAATGATCAAAGCTAAATAAATAGGCACATTAATCAGATTCAATGTATTGTAGCCCTGCTGAAGATAATCAGGTCGCTTGTTATGCTCATGTTTGTATTAATATTGGTCAGTAATACAAATGACTCCCCAAACGTTAGAATAAAACCGACAATAAAAATGGAGCCCTCCTTCCTCACAGCTCTTTATCAGTCGGGGAACACCTGTCCAGACCTGACCTGATTACAGAGGAAAGTAGGTCTGAATTTAACCCTCATTGTTGTTACACATGAAAGGACACAGCTGAAAATGAGCCCCTCACTCTTCTCTGAACAGGCTGGGTGCAGAAACTGTGAGCATGTGTATACGTGGTCCTGTATTTCTGTCTTTTAGAGACTTGGCATGTGGGTAGTTTTGCAAATTTGAGTGGCCATTTGGATCTGGTTCTTTTCAGAGCCATTGGTGACTCAAAGGAACACCATTATTTTAGGTGTGTCTAAGGCTGGCTCACACTGGCTGCGTGGCGTGTCTGTTTTAATTTTGGCCTCCATGTTAACAGGTTAGAGCTTTCACACTGCCTGCGTGACATGCACGTCTCAGGTGTGGCTTGAGCCGTGCCGGGAACACGTGCCTGCTAGGACCGATGCCTATTTTTCACGTGACACGCAAGCGTGTTGGAAGCATTTCCAGGCAAAATAGAATACAAAGAGATGTTTATATGTCATTTTGACACAAATACATGTTAGGCTAATACATGACATTTTGATGTTTGAAAGTCTCTAGGTTTTGACATAAATGCAGATATAAATGTAATTTTAAAAAATAAAAAATTATTATTGATTTTCAAATATTGCACCTGTCAATACAGAACGAAATATTCTGTAGCCTATTTTGCCATCAATACTGGCGGCGTTTTATTGGAGGGCTGTTTTCATGGAGGGAGCAGCATTCAAATCCAGTGCTCCATCCACTAGAAATCAATCATCACATAAGATGATTGATTTCTAGTGGATGGAGCACTGGATTTGTATGGAGCCCCTCCCATCAGGAGCCTGGGATGGGAACCCCCTGTAGAGTTGTCTGTCAGGCCCTATCAGGCCTCTGCATACAGCACATTGATCAGGGACGTTCGATCCCCAGCAAGATGGATGTGAGAAGATACTTCACTGCGGAGGCTTAAATGGTGGCTTTAATCACAGTCTGGGTAGCTGATATGTCTGAGTTACAGTCGTGGCAGAGAATCCTTCCCAGATTTACATGTCCATTAGCAAAGCCATTTCAGTGGAGGTTTTCGGTTAGTGTGGCTTCTTGGCTCAATGTACCTTTCAATATTTGTAGCCATGCTAGTGCCCTGACTCTATGGATGGCATTGTCAGAAACTGAATATATCACTGAAATATCTCAACAACTATTGGATAGATTGCTGTGACTTTTATGATCACCTGACTTTACCTCTAGCGCCACCAAACAGGTTGACATTTTTAGATTTCCATTTACGTCTGATTTTTTAAGATGGCAATATTGTTTCACTTAAGACTTTGTTTATATTTACATCTTAATAACTTTGTCTAGACATCTCCAACTCTTTTCATTCTCTATGAACTGTGAGCATCCCTAACTCTGTGCTGCCGACCTTTTCCCTCTCTGGTATTGGAAATCAGAAGACAATGTGATGAGTTTGGATAGTCAAAGTCAAACTAATGGCAAATGTAACTGCAGCCAGTCTGGTTCTTGCCACAAGGACAAGACTCAAATAAATGACAGATCTGGAGACTGTACAGTGCTTAATGTCTGCCTGTGGCATTATTCTTAGAACCACAGTCATTGAATGGCCACATCCTATATGAATATCTTTAATTTCTTTAAGTTAGTATTATACCAGGCCAAAATGAAATGCTTGACGGGGAAGCAGGTGGTGCAATGCACAGGTCCAGTACCTGGTTAGACGCAGGAGGAGCCGGGCCCGGAGTCACCACACAGCGCCCAGAACCTCCACGCCCCACAAGCCCCACCACGTCAGACATTCTGAACATCGCCGGGTCAAGTGGCCTGCTGCCAACAAGGAGAGAGAGTGGGTCCCTTTTGATGAGGACCTGGACCAAGTCCTTGAAGCTACTGCGAGGGGGGATGCAGACCAGAAGTTGCGGGCTCTGTCTGCAATGATCATCAGCATCGGTGCTGAAAGGTCCGGCACTAAGGAACAACAGCTGACCAGAGGTGTAGAAGAGCCAAACCGACGGGAAGTGAAGATCAGCCAGCTAAGGAGTGAGCTTAGATTGCTCGGACGGCAGTTTAAGAAGGCAAGGGAGGAGGAAAAGGCTGGTCTGGCAGAACTCCGCCACACCCTGAGAAAAAGACTAACCACCCTCCGGGGAGCTGAGTGGCTTAGGAGGAGGGGCAAGGAGAGAGCCAGGAAATGTGTCGCCTTCATTTCTAATCTGTTTGGATTTACGAAGAAGATCCTTGGACAGAAAAGAAGTGGCCATCTTGCGTGCACTGAAAAATATGTTAACAAGTACCTCAGCACCACCTACAGTGACAGTGCAAGAGACAAAGATCTCGGGCCATGCAAAACTTTGATAACTCCGCCGGAACCCACCTCGGCATTTAACACCAAGGAGCCAACTTTGAAGGAAGTTGAAGAAGTCGTCAAGGCTGCTAGAACCAGCTCAGCACCAGGCCCGAGTGGAGTGCCGTATATTGTCTATAAGAGGTGCCCCAGACTCTTGAAGAGGTTATGGAAACTCATCCAGATCATCTGGAGGCGGGGGTAGGTGGCACAGCAGTGGTGATACGCAGAGGGCGTCTAGATTCCGAAGGAGGAGCGCTCAAGCACCATCAAGCAGTGCAAAGTCATCTCGCTCCTTAGTGTTGAGGGCAAAATATTCTTTAGTATTCTTGCCCTTCTGAGGAATACATACATCGATGAAGGAGCCGAATTACACCGTCCATTACAGTTTTTTTCAATTGTTTACACGCAATTTTGAAAACCGGGTTCTTTTTTTCAAAATATAATCACAATTATCCAAACACCACACTCAATTTGCATAATTCCTAGATTGTTTGCAAAATGACACCCTTCAGTCAAAACATACACACTTCAGTCAAAACATATACACATATTTGTGAAAATGCTATTAGTTTTCATTTAACCAACACAGTCCTCAATGATCAGACACTATTGCAGCCAGTTTCAAACTGCTGTGATAAATAAAAAACACATTTGTAAAAAAAAACTAATTTTAGGAAATAACATGTGCTAGATTTTTGGCCAGACATTGTTATGTAAGGGATAATTTAGATGACAAAAAAAATAGTGACAAACCCACAACATTCTTCATGATTAGTTTGAGATATAGGGAGAATGTACACAAATAGGCCTACTATAAACTTACCAAGCCCTGCACAACACTGATGCTGCAGACTGAATATTTCAAGTATTTATTTCAATACTTACAGTATTTCTTACCATAATCAGTTACAGTAATCAACCAACAATTAAATCAATGAAACAAATAAAATCTGTAGACAAATAAAAATTACTGCATGAAGTACATACACTTTCACTCTGAAGAAAAACTACTGTAAAAGCAACAAGAATACTGTAACTGCTGCCTTTTATAGCACACCTGAGTGCTGCGTTTTCAAATTACCACACGTGTGCTTCCATACCTGGTGGATGTGGTTATCCAATTCGTTCATTGGTGTGGTCAATGGCAATCCGGGTCTTTGTAATGACAAGGAAGTAACCTCACAATCCTTATCTGTGTCTAAGGTGTGAAAATGTGTGTAGAGTTTTACAAATCACTGTGTGTAATGTGTTGCAAAAAGGGTGAAGCAGACATTGTGTGTAATGTTGTGCAAATATGTGGAGGTGTTTTGGTCATTGGAGTAGAATTTTGCAAATTGTGTGGAAATTTTTATTTTAGTGTGTAAACAATCGTAAAAAACTGTAATACCTGACATTGGACACCCTATTGGGCATTAACCCTTACGTATCTCTCCCACTCTTTCCTGATGCTATATTATCAGGATGGGTGCTATGCCTTGCTTCTTTAGTGGATTACTGCAAGGAGAGAAATACTCCTTTTGATATGGAAATCCAACATCCCCACCAAATATAACTCTCCCGCTGAAAAGTGTAGCAGGAATAGTGTGTGCACTTGTTTAGCCACTAAGTAAGCCAAGCCAAGTGTGTCCAAAGATAAATAAAGCTGAAATGAGTGGTATTATTTAGTGGGTAATGCAGACTCTTAAGAATAGACAACACAGTTAGGTAATAGCTGACATTTTCTAAGGAAAATACAAAGCAATGGGATGAATAAACATACATTGTAGGGGCTGGATGTTGGCAATGATTTTCCGAATCGAGGTACCAATTCGATTGCATTTTAGATTCAATTCAAATTAGGTGAGAACATTTCAGATATAATATCAATTCTGCTTGGATATGAAAGAGTTTCTTATCCTGTAAATAGTACAAGCAAGAAGCAACCCTCAAATATTTTTTATAATCCACCATGTTAATGTTTACATTAAGAATTGACCCCCCAAATGGGGTTATGGTTGCAGTAATATGTTGCAAAAATGGAGATAAACAGATGTGAATGGTTTTAAATTCTGTACGATTTTGTGGTATATCCCAGTGCGAGGTGTGATGCTTATAAATCCTAATAAGCATCCGGCTGATGGAGCTGCCTCCTGGCACAATAAATAATAACCGCTGTTGGCACCAAGTCAGATGAACCACACCCTAAAACACACACGTACACACACACACACACACACACACACACACACACACACACACACACACACACACACACACACACACACACACACACACACACACACACACGCGCGCACAGCGAACATCATCTGTAAGCACCCACAAAATCAAACATGTGCACACATCCCCATCAGCTATACCGTACATGCACACTTTATGTCACACACAATGGAGTAGAGGGAGGACATTTCCAGCTGCAGATTAATGTGTGAAGCAGTTGGTAATATTTCTCTCCTCTCAATCTGAGGTTATTGTAGATGGAGGAAGGTGGAGTGAAGAGACAATAACAGAGAGGAGCATGATGGTCTTGACTGGACAACATCATGTCACTGGTGCTAAAGCCTTATAGACTACCTTATAGAAGGTTAATCCTGGAGTCAAGTAGATTGATAGCTTTGACAATATTTTGATTTAATGTGTGCATATATTACACTTAAAGGAATTTGTGAATCAGCCTAATCTCAGTTTCTTTCCACATTTATTTCATTCAATAATTTTGTTGGTGCCAAGTAAAATGTATGGCATCAACAGTGCACTCTAATAACCCTGTTATAATCAAATTTAGCCAACACCCCGATATGGTGATTGTAAATGCCTGATTGTCTTCTTTATTGTCTGTTTAGAATGATAATATACAAAATCTCAATAACACCAGTTAAACTAGTTTGATTCATGCATTGGCATTAGTTGTTATTTATCATGCACTCGTTCAGTCTGATTTCATTTAGTGGTTTGAAGTTGTGCATGTGCCAGACAGACAGCAGAGTAACAGAATCAGAACAGTGTTTCTGTACACAACCAGCAGCAAAGCCAGTGGTGATGGGGAAGTAAACTAAATTCATCACACTCCCTCCATCTTCCTTCTCTAATGAGATGTTTCCTGTTTGCTACCAGACAAGCTTACAAACATTTACCCAGTCATCACATGGAAATAGTCCCATTATCACAGTTGTTTCTAGTTATGTGTCTTAGCCAGGGTTTGTTGAAGAGGAAATTAATTTCTCAATGGATCTCGCCTATTTAAGTAAAGGATGGATTAATAAATATTTCAGAAAGTGCAGCCTTTTTCCGTGGCATAACAAAGAGGGTGTGCTAACATACTGTAACCTTCATTTGAGCATGTCTCTAATTTGATTTCATTTTAAAAGTGCCCTGCCAGTAGTGTTTGTGGACCGTCAGTTCTGTCAGTTGATTTTACAGTTTAAAAATAAACTTGTCAGTGCTCTCTACTGGACAAACTATGTAACAAAGATTATGTCTCTAAGTTTAAAATGTTCTTGGCATTTTTGTACTGAAATGTCTTACTATTTGTCAGCAGACAATACGCTGATAACAAGATATCTGCAACAAGCTAATATCAGCTGATTTATCAGCCTGGCCAATTTATCAGCCTGACCGTTTATCTGTCTAGCTCTAGTTGTCATTGTTCAAGTCATTCAGTGTCAGCTGCAGGATTTTAAGTGTGTTTCGACTGAAAATGAAGCACATTTTCAGTTTAATTTGTGTGAATTTGACTGCTTGGGGTGTTTTGGCAGTCAGCATTTATTGGCCATAACCAGCAAATGAATGTGATACAGATATTTGCTGTAGCTAGCTATCAATAGTAACTAACTCTCTAGGACAGATGTACTAACGCTTTTGCGCCCACTTCAGGCGTATTTGATTCGCAACGTGTGCGTAAAAGCATTGCGAGGTATGTACAAACTGGCCGCACTGAGGTAAACACGCAGACTGCCTGCCATCCCAGCAGTTGTTAAACTCCTCGCTACATTACAAATATTGGCATCAGGATAATTTCTGGGGGGTAAATTGCATCATAGCATCAGCAGTGGGAATATTGCAGTCTGCACTCAGCCGTATCATAGCACAAGTACATAACACTTTGCTACAGCGCACTAGTCAATACATACATTTCCCCACCACTAAATGCCGAAATAATCAGGCACACAGACGAGGGGGGGGTGATTGAGCGCACATTTGGGGTCTTGAAAAGCCAGATGCGCTGCTTGGACCGTACAGGTGGAGCGCAAGTTACGGTATAGTGGGCGGAGAAAGGCGCTGATTACCCGATGAACTGCAGGTTTGGTAAATACAACGTAAGCTGATATATCACAGTGTGCGCTTTCTGCAGGTTGGGCATGGCGCTGATAACGCTACTTTCGCTAATGTACGTACATCTGGCCCTCTGTGTTTGGGAGCGTGTATGTGTTTATTTCAGCTCGGGTGTTTTGTCTTTTGTTGTACATTCTTTAAGTGGAGTTGTGACATTACAAGGCCACTGCTTTTTTGCGTAAGTTGGAACACTTTTAAGTTGGTGCATCCTTGCATCTATTTGTGTCCGCTTGTGTCTTTCCATTAGAAAATTATTTTTCTAAAGATACTGGCCTTCATATCTCTGTTTTGAGGCCAAGGCCTTCAGCATGGTGGTGATGGCATACAGCTCATCAGGAGCAGGAGGGAGGGAGGGATGGTTAACAGCAATTTACCCCCCAGAATAAAGAACTGTTGTTTAGAAGGAAATCACAACAAACCCTGCATCTCTGTGCCTCTGCTTCTCATTTGTTCTTTCATCCCCTCCATGCCTCCCTGGTTTGTCTTTTTCACTGATATCACATTGTCTTCTCGCCCTCTCTACCTCACTCCTTCCCATCTCCTCTCTCCTGTCTGTTTCACACCCCTCCTCCTGAGCTCTCCCTCTGTGTCACCCAGAGCTTTTCGTTCCTATTTCCTCCCATTTTCCCTGATTCACTTGCTCTCCTCCTGCCTCATTAGCTAGATGTTTCATCAGTGTGGAGCTGTCTTGCTGTCTTTTTGAAGTCTCTCTCTGTCTGTTGAGTCAGATAGTTGGATATTGTTTGGATATTATCAACCTTGTGTGCACATCTTTTATACCCTATGCCTGCCTACCTGTCACACACAAACACACACACACACACACACACACACACACACACACACACACACACACACACACACACACACACACACACACACACACACACACACACACACACACACACACACACCCACACACACACACACCTCACACCTCAATCAACCCAGTCAGTCAGTCAGTCAGCCAGTGCCGGGTGCAGTTCTGTTCCAGTTTCCAGTAAGCTGATCCTGCTGGCAGAGGCTAGTGGAAGACTTCCTTTTCTGGAAGGACCTGATGCATCATGTTAATGATCCTCTCCCGCTCTCGCTCTCTCTCTTCCTCCCTCTCTCTTTTTCCCTCTGTCTATGTCTCTCTACTGGAGAGTCTCATTTCATATCACAACGTCTGAGCAGGGAGCAACAGCAGAAAACATCCAGCTGGCTGAGCGAAGAGACTGTGTGGATCACGCCCCCCTCTTCTGTCTCAGCCTTACGCTCTTTCTCTCTTTCACTAACACCATTTCACTCTTTTCCGTTATTCTCTCTTTTACTTTCTTTCTGTCTTTTCTCACTCTGTCTCTCTTTGTTTTTGTCTCTCTTCCCATTTGTGTGTGTCTTTGTCTCTTTCTCTTTTGGGAGAGTGTCTCCACACTTCAGCCTCAGGTAGGCAGCTCAACATCCAGCCAGGAACACACTCCTTCAGTCTCTCTATGCTTTCTTTCTTCCTTCCTTCATCATACACATCAACATCCTCCTCCACCTTCTCATCTTCCGCCTCTATCTCTCTACTCTCCTCCTGCCTCCACACCCTGCCTCTGAGTGCGCTGGAGAGAGTCGCCAATTGCGCACGGCAAAGGCAGCAAGTGGGAGTGGACCTCGGCGAACTAGCTTGCAAGCGTGTGTGAGTGTGTGTCTGTGAACGTGGAAAGGAAAAAGAGAGGAGGAGGAGGAGGGAGAGAGCATCAGCACAGTCCTCCCAGTCTCTCCTCTCTTCACGCGCACTCCCACTCTGCATGGAACAATCCTTCCTTCACTGCTTCTAAATGGACATTTCTGTGGCAACGATTCACAGTGAAGACAGCAGCTGCTTGTCACTCCACTCCACAAGCTCCTACATGCTGGATTAAAAAAAAGTGAGGAGAGGAGAGGAACAGGGGGTGATCTCTGAACATGAGTGAGGAAGCTAAGGAGAAAGCAGGCGGCGGGAAAGCAGTCCATCGCAAGAAGAAAGGCAAAAAGGTATGCGAGAGGAAGAGCGTTCTTTGTCTTGGTGTGCTTGCTTTTACTAGTTGTTGCTTAGATTCAGCAAAATAGGTTTTTTTGTGTTTGTAAGGGAAGTAAGATGTTGTTGGATGAGGTGAGATTAATGTGTGAGGTTGATGAACCCATTACAAAGTGACTAAAGGCGTGTTTGACCATGTTTTTATTCATTCTGATTGAGTCTTGACTTATCAGCACATATCAGATTGAGTGGGTTTGTATTATATAAGAGACAATTTATTTAAAGCACAGCCTGTACACCTGGTTGTTTTTCTGTCAAGTGTTTTTATTTTATTTTAAATATCTTTCTTCCACAAGCTTGCATGTGTCTATGACATGCGGAAGAAATATTTGTTTAGCCTCACCTGGAATGCAACCAAAGCCCATTGAAAAGCCGTCTGTCAGACACCAGTTATTATTATAATCCTGACGTTGCAACTGGTCGTTCTGGTTGTTTTGCTGTGGGTGATTGGCTGTGGGAGCAGTGGTACGAAAAGTGGAGAGAGAGTGTGTATAATAGGAGGCAAGGGGATGTCCTCAGGGGTTAGGGTGGGGGCACACAATGCACAGGCATCTGCTGTACTGTCAAACTCCTCCACAGCTGTGTGTGTGTGTGTGTGTGTGTGTGTGTGTGTGTGTGTGTGTGTGTGTGTGTGTGTGTGTGTGTGTATGTGTGTGAGACACATGCATAGTTTTCTAGTTGTTTTTCTCAGGAGTAGGAGGAGTTATTATGGCTTTTAAGGTGTTTGGAGCCACAGAAACCTGTTTTGACTTATGAAGTGGAATGTGTGTGTGTGTGTCTGTGCGTGTGCTCACATGTGTATAGTTATATATGATTTTCAGCTTGTGGTTTACAGTTAAACACCTTTAGCATGTAAGTTTGTGGTATAAGCATTACTAAAGCACGTCTCCGGCCTGCTCCTGTGCCTCCCATGCTGTTCTGTCAGTGGGGCTAGTTTATGATAAATGTGTTTTTGTGCTGAAAGCCACTGATCATACACAAACAATGTCACAAAATACACCCGTTCATATACACACAGAGTATTTTCCAGACCATTTGAGCTCAGATGGTTGCTGGAGCTACTTTCGAGGTGGCCCTTGAGATCAGGGATTTACTGGACAAGGAAAGACCAAAGCAAAGCAGAGAGTTATTGAGAAGGAAAGTGATTCCGTGTTTGCCATTAAATAATTTATAGCTGCTGTGATATGTGTCATCAGCCTGGTTCCTCAATAACAGCAAAAGACACGATTTATTGACACAATAACAATCTCCTAATGCTTTGGCTCGTGACACAGTGACAGTAATACCCAATTTACCTACTTAGATGCATCAAGTAGGCTAAGTTATTGTATGCAACACTTGAAATGCAACGATGCATCTGTTACGTATTCTCTTATTGTAAATTAACGATTTTCTGTCCGAGCTATCGACTATATAACCTCTCGCTAAATTAACTCAGTAATCTACAGTGGGCAATACAGCACCGTAAAGAAAAGACCTTTATGACAACAGATGTGGTAAAAACACTACCGCTTTTGTCCAAAGCGGCCGATAGAATCAACAAAAAGTGAGAGTTACATATAGCCACTTTAAAGAAGGAAAGAAAGAAAGAAAAAAGTAATGAATATTGGGCAGTCAGAATCAGATGTGTACTTATAGGAATTTGACTCTAGTTTTTCTGATGCTCTCAATGTACTTGCACAGAAATAGACATACAGCGGATATGACGGTATTCACAGCGTGCTTAGATTTATATTCGACAGTAATGATATTTACACAAAAAAACCTGCATATTAAAACATTCAGATTGAATTATTGAAGTATTGACATCATGAAATCCAGTATTGATTAGGCTCTTTATTACATAGAGACATAAGAGACATAAGTTTGAATAATGTTCAGGCAGAATATTAGTTTGGAACATCCCAATATTATGAAGACTCAATTCTTCAACATCAACTCCATTTCCATTGGAATGATATTGGGTTAAATTTACCAATAGGATTATCACTGAGACCAAAAGTTCTCCGTTGATGTATTTTCCCCAACCAGCCTTGGCCCGTTATCTCTCCCATACAAGCTCCAGAGTGCAGCCATGAAACTGAAAACAGCGAAGCAAAACGATGCATATTAATCCTTTTTACATATGAATGGTGTGTGTGTGTGTGTGTGTGTGTGTGTGTGTGTGTGTGTGTGTGTGTGTGTGTGTGTGTGTGTGTGTGTGTGTGTGTGTGTGTGTGTGTGTGTGAGTGTGTAAGTGTAAGTGCTTTTCTCAGTGCGCATGTGCCTGCCAGATCTATGCCAGATGTGTTAATGATTGTAGCTATGGCAACTAGTTTCTGCTCTGAGCGAAATATGTCGAGGGTGAGAAAGAGAGAGAAAGTGAAGAGGGGGTGGACTGGTGAACTTGGTGGCCAGAACAGAAATATATTTTTCATGAGGCAGCTGCTGATGGGGGAAGCTCAAGGATACAATCAAACATCTTTTGACTGAAGGTCCCAGACTTATTATGACGAGGGTCGTAAATCAACGCCAGACACCATATTGTGTTTGCCTTTTTTGTGCTTATTAGTGTGTGTGTGTGTGTGTGTGTGTGTGTGTTTGTGTGTGCATGTGTTTAAGACGTGTGTGTATTTGTATTTGATAGAGAGTTTGTGTAGCACTTTGATGTTTCTCCAAATGCTCTATGATCTCAGAGAAGCTTAATGATAAGAATTTGATGTAGTGATAGAGATAATGAGGTTTACATAACAGGCAGACACACAAACACACACACAGTATTAACAGGAATTCAGTTGTATATATTCCCACCACACAGAAGCTGCTGTTGGGTCAAGAGAAACTCTTTCCTTGAATATTTGTAGCATGTGTGGGTTTGTGCATGCATGAAGTACACTCTTGTCTCTGGACATCTGGTTTGCTGTGCTCTGTTGGGTTATAGTGTAGTTCAATTGGACATAGGAAAGTGTTCTAGCACAAAAGAAGATCAAAATAAGGGAGAAAAATGTGCCTGCAAGATAAAAAAGAGCCCCAGGGGACTTGTAGAGAAGTATCTCACTTCCAGTATCCTAATTACTATAACTAAGCTCAACAAAATTCATCTGCTTGACTAAAGGAAGAGAGAAAAGGCTTATACTATCAGGTCACAAATAAATAGCATTCACCCTGATCTAGAGACTTACCTAACTGTTCAATATGTTCATGTACAAGCCTATACCCAATAAAGAGCAGGCAAATAACCTGAGAAGTATAAGGTTGTTGATTATTGTGGATCTGGTGTGAGTTTGTGATTTCAATTTAGATTGAAATGAAAGTTAGATGGAGAGAGAGAGTGCCAAAGATAACCGTACAGTTTGCCACATCAATGGCTTTTCTAAATACATTTTCTCAGCAAAGTAAGTTATATAAGAGCCGCTTACATACCACTGCTTTAGAAACACCATCGTTTTTCCATTGTTTCTATCTTCCAAAAATAAGATGCCCTCAACTGCAAGATGTGCTGTATGTTTACACTTCAGATGATTGTGTAAGGATTGTGTAAGGAACGACTGTCCGTCAGGAAAACCCAAGCAGATTTTTGTGTTTTTGTCAAACATACTGATGGAGGGAGACAGTTGAGAAATGTGGTATCAGACAAGCCACTGTTCATATTTCTCCACAGTCAGTAGATTCTGCTGCCACTCCTCACAGTATATTTCACACTTACAAAACAGCTAAAAGTGACACGGAGAGTTCATTCACTTGTTGCTTTATATTTGCTGTAAGTGACATGGAAGCTTTTATGAGCCAGCTGCTCCCCAACTGAATGTTTAATTTGAAATGTATTGTACTACAGATAAATCAGCAGCAAAAATGGACCGATGACTTTACGTCATTTACCTCATCTTTTCACTGGACTGTATACACGTCTCTTTTGTGTTGCCTCTGTTGTCTTGTTCCTAATGAGGCAGCCAGGCAGCCAGGCTCGGGCAGCTCTGTTCTTTGTCTTGGATGGAAAACCCTGCCAGAGACGGAGAGCCCCGCGTCTGGAGGACTGGTGAAATAAGCTGTTCTGTGATAGTGCCTTCAAAGAGAAATGGCACGTCACATCCCATAGATAACAGCAGGGCACTGGTGAATGTGCTGATGGAAGATGTGAAGTGCGTGTGCATGCATGTGTGTGTGGAGGGAGACTAAGAGAGAGCAAACAAAGTGCTGCTTTTGTTTTTCAGATTAGGCTAATGGACTTGGCACTGAACAAATCCTTAAGAGGGGTAGGTAATGCTTCATGGGCGGTTTGGGAGAGAGTATGTAGAGAAAATGTGTGTGCTTTAGGGGGCATTACAGTAAATACAGTATACTGCTAAAGAACGCTGAAACAATTAGTAAACAAAAAATAATTGGCAAAAAAATTTGATAACCAATTAATCATGTAAAAATGTCAAAATGACACATGAAAAAGCGTTTCAGATGTCATAAACAAGGTCTGAAATTAGCACCCGCCAGATGCGGGTAAATTCTTGGCAAATCATAAAATCGGCAGGCCATCTGCCATTATTAGTAATGTTGGCGTATGATTGGATAGAGCTACACATATGAAAAGTTGCTTGCAACTGCTTTGACAGTCGAAGTTCACTGAATTCTAAACAATAACCATCAATAAAAAAAAGTGTGCACACACCCACGTGTTACTGTATCAACTTCACCAGCTACATTGCGTGTCAATTTCGAAGACTTATTTTGAAGGAATAAGTGTGTGTTGTCGAGCGAGAGAGAGAGAGAGAGAGAGTGACGGTGGACCGCTCAGAGCAGTCAGGTGGCGGCGATCGGAGCAGAGAAGAAATTAGCAGTAAAGTTGTCAGGTGGTAGTTAGTCCATATCCACAACGTTCCACTTCCGGGACTGTTCAGGTACCGGCAGATATTCGGCTGGATGTCCATTACCTTCCGCTTTCTTTGTGTTGGCATTTTAAATTCCGGTGCATTTATGAGGACTATGGTTAACTGCTCCTCAGATCTCTGCAGGGTAAATCCAGACAGCTAGCTAGACTATCTGTCCAATCTGAGTTTTCTGTTGCACGACTAAAACAACCTTTGAACATACACATGTACGAATAGCGCCACCCAAGACAATTGTGATTGGTTTCAAGAAATGCCAATAAACCACAGCAGGTTTTTCTCCCATCCTGGAATGCTGTGTGGACTGGCCTGACACTCCTCTGCAGCGCTGTGGAAGAAGGTCTGGAAATCAGGACTAGGTGGTAGTTAATGTACACTGTATGTTTCTGTTTGTCCACAAATAAATGCTGTAGCTCCTCAACACCCAAGTAAAGTGTTGCTTCCCAACGTAGGCCTGCACCCCCCCCCCCCACCCCCAGAAAACCACGGTGTAATTTGACCACTAGAATTTACCATGCATGTAATGTTTTTGTGTGTTAATATATCAAACATTATATGACAACATTTTGTGGCAGTGGCAGATACAAGTGATACAAGTGGCAGATACAATTTCTGAGTGGCAGACAAAAGAAACATAAGAAAGAAAGAAAGAACGAAAGACCCTGGCCATAAATGTCAAACTATATTTAACTTGTTTTGGGTATGATGCCAAGCTTGTTCCACAACCTCTTGCAGTAGCACACACACATAAAACACAAGAAAAACATCTTGAACTTAAATATTGATTTTGGTATCAATCCCAAAAAAATCCTGTAACCTAGATTCCCCATCACATCACCTTCTTGACATTCCTTGTTTCTGCAGCATATCCTGGGTGCACCATAGAAATGTGATGGCTTATATTAAAACTGTACACATGCACGTGCTGAGTGTGGAGGTGTGAGCAAGTGCACATGTGTGCTCCCTCTGTAGGTTTATAAATGTATGCATGCATGTGTGTAGGTGGGTGTGTTCCTGCCGTTTCTGTGTGGATGGTGTTTGGGAGGTAGGCGTCACAGGTCCCGGGCACAGCTGCACGCCCTGGGGAGAGGGCAGAGGGATCAGCCTGTTAGAGCTCCATCACTCTCAGATGAACTGTCTCTGTTTCTTTCTGAGGGAGGGAGGGATAAAGGGATGAGGTAAACAAGAAGACGAGTAGCAAGGGAAGAGGGGGTATGGACGGTAGAGAAAGAGGTGAAATAGAGGGAGCTGAAAAGATTGACTGAAGACAGAGAAGTGCGAGTGAGGTGTGAGCTGGGGAGTGACAGAGGAGGTGTGAAGGAGGAGTGTTTCTGTCTCTGTCACTGGAGACTGCTGTAGGGAGGTTTGTGGGGCCAGTATGCCTAATCAGGGGTGGTTGCCGGCTTTCCAAAACTGACAATCTGACATTCTGATTCATGCCCACTTTACGAATTGGTTGGCCAGGTACGTCCAGTGAGAAAGTTAGTAGGGTTTGAACTTCTCCCTTAAGCTTTCTTTTTCATTCTTTACACAACAATTCTGTCACTTTTTGTGTGTACTGATGAATGCAACACTCTGAATGTCTTTGAGGAGAGACTGTGCAGCATTTTCCCCATATTTGAATATTTATTGCGTTTCAGCACTCTCTTTGACAGCCATCTTTTCACTACACCTTTGAGTGTTGCCTTTGAACAGCTATACACATTTTGCCTTCTGATGGGGTCCAATGACACATTGTACAAACCTTTTAAGCATACCTCAACCCTTATTAGTCCTGTATGAATGTGTGGCTTACTGGGTTGACTGGTTCACTTGCTTACTAACCAATGATTTGATTGACTTGCTAATGGCTCGCTGGTTTAATCACATCAAGTCAGTTTTCTGAATACAAAGCTGAGGCAGCTGTTGTCAGATTAAGACGTGTTCATACGCTCAAGCAGGCCCTAGGTATGAAGTACACAGTACACACAAACAGAAATGTGCATGTACACAGAGACCACAGAAGTAGAGAGGCCATGACCAACTAACAGACATAATCAACAAAAAGGCCTAACAAGGGCTCACTACTCTTCCATTCCTCCAAATTTGCCCCCTCCATCAACAACAGCATGCAACTTGAAGAAATGCCTTAGTGAGTTTTTTTATGTTCTATAGGCGAGAATTAATCAATACCAGTGAGAGTTCAGCACAATTCAAAATGAGTTTCTCTACCCTAAGAAAGAGCTAGAGCTGTGTTGGGCTGTTATCACGTATTGGAATGCTTCTGTCTATTAAAACATGTGACACCCCTTTGTAATTAAGAAAAGGTCATACCTTAGTCTGGAAATTAAACTTCCAGAGTGCTGAATAATATTTTGAAAGTGCTTTTAATCAAAATACAGAATTACAAAATAAACAGCCATTTAATATGAATGAAATCGCTGAATCACCCCCAAATTTGAATGCAAAAAAGCCCAACATTTTCAACCCTGGCTGCTTGGTGACCCAGTCTGCAGTGGCTTTGAGATGTCTACAGTGTTATAATGTGTGCCTTCATATCCACACTACTATTTGTCTCTGCTGGCAGTCGCTGCTGCCTGAACCCCGCAGCCTCTTCCGTTTCCCACAGCTCCGTCCGGAAGGCTCTTTACATCTCGCTCTGTTGTGCTCTCTCCATTCCTCTTCTCCTCTTTTTCCTCTCTTCTTCAAAAGACTCCACAGTGCGAGTAAGTAATGGAAAACAAGAGAGAAAAAGAGAAATCGAGAGTTCCACTGTCAGAATTAGAAACCCCTTTTATCGACTTTGGGATCCTCCTTGAGCCTCTCCTGGCTCGGTGTCGCCATGGCAACTGTTAAATGCAACAGAGCACGACAACAAAAGCTTTTTGTTCTGTACCAAAAGCAATAACAATGGTTTATGCTCACTGTGTTGTCTGCTGACCTTGTTGTGACCGCAGTGGTGTCTCACCTGATTTCTCAATTATTTAACATCAGTGGTTTTACTGTGGCTTTCATGACTGTATGAAAACTGACAAAAACACAGTATGCAAACAGTTAAAGTTTACTGGTTTATTTTTAGTCCATACTTAAAATAACTGAGTCACAGAAGCACTGGCTGTTAATTGTTCTCCCCAAAAAATTTGCACAACAGAAAATGGATGTATGAGTTGCTAATAATGCTTTGGTCATGATGCAATGAATATAACATCCAAACTATTGTGTGAGAATTTACAAAGATCACACTATTCCCACACTAATTCCCCACAGTAAAGCATCAGGCAAGAGATTTCTTGTCACGTGATGTAAATTCCTGTTTTTCATGTTTGATGTGCAGGCTGATTGTGTTTATTCACAATAAATGCATACAGCAGCTGTGGTGGGTGAAAACAGTCTAGATTTCAGTTTCAGATTTCAGAGCAGTGGCCCTACCAGGACCTGAATGGTGCCAGTGACAGGAAACCCAATGTTGTTGAAACTAAAAGAACTTAAATTACAATTTAATTAACTGAAAAAAGGGGCTCTGCATCCGTCACTGACGCTTTGGTTCTCAGGTGTTGTTTATTTGAATCAGATAATGTATTGTGAGATTGGGAATACATCCACACTGAAGCCAAGCCAGATGGCTCACCCCTGCTTCCACCATGGGATGAAGAATGAAAGCTTGCTTGAGAATAAAATAGGTAAATGAAATGAAAAATAAACTGTGTAATCCCAGGCAGAGGAGATAACTGCAGTCTCTCCCAAAAAAGGCCATGTGTTTAGACCCTTCTGCTGGCTTTCAGCTTGAAGATGCACTTAACAGCAGGATCTGGCTTCCTCTGAAATTCAAATTGTCTGACAGATCACCACAGAAGTGAGTCTGTGTTTTGAAATGTAGCAGTTTGCCAATTCAGCACTATTCATGCAAAACTGTTGCCGGAAATCCAGGTGAGTGAGGTGAGGGAGACATCCTGGACATTAAATCTGATGTCATTGATCATTTTACTGATATGTCCAGTATCAACATTTTGCAATGTTTCCTCATTATGTTGCCAAAACCTAATTTTTCGCGAACAGTGGGATTTCCGTCAGGCTTCAGCAGGGGTTCCGCAATGTTACGGTTCCCTTGTTCATGTTTCTTTTTTCCAAAGCTGTCTGGTAGGTTTAGACAAGGACCACTCTATCAGTTGGGATCTTGAAGCAGCAACAGAGAAAAAGTGCGGGGGTGTAGGGCCGACAGGGAGGACCATGTTAAATGCTCCCCTTTTTAGATTTCAGCTCAGGGATGACAGCAGCATAAGGCAAGTCCCAAGGCAACATCACCTGAGCCAGATGGAACAGTAGCATTGGCGAAGAGAATTAAAAGGAATAAGTAGGTAAGGAGAGGCAAGGCAGAGAATGATGATGGATGAGAGACAGGAGAAGTCTGGGAGAATCACATAGTTACAAACCACAGGGGATTGTGAGATATTAAGCAAAGTAAAGTGCCGAAGGAGAGGAGTTGAAGGAGAAGTGGGTATACAAATGCATGCAAGTGAATGCTCACATGTGTACACCTAAAATAAATCCCTAAAGGCATGCATGAGAGCCACATTCCCATAGGCTTCAGTGACAGCGATGGCACCGGTACAGTTACATAACTCAAGAAATCATCTCCTCGCTGCTGTAGTGAAACTGTGACATTTGTCAGGTTTCAGTGTAAGAACAAAAATGTTCACCTCTTCTCTTCTGTAACACTCCCTGCCTTTCTCTCTCCTTTTCCTCTCACAGCCACAGAGTAGAGGAGCCAGACAGATGGGATTTGCCTGTTATTGGTATTAATAACTCAATTTCTGTTACAGACAGACCACTGTGGTTTTGATTTGTTGATATGCCATACTCCTCAGGGATGTAGTAAAAGATGCCTGTCTGCTTGCTGCTTATCTGGCCAGAGACATTTTGGTCTTTTTCTGAGCCATTTACTTTGTCTAATGCTACAAGCACACTTTAATTATTAATGATCAGACAATTTTAATATTGAAAACCTTCAGGGTACCTCTTACCTCATCCTCTCCTCTCTCCAACACAACATCCATTCCCCACATCATTGACTTTAATGAGGAGCCGGCAGTGGTAATATATGCTCCATCATTTTTCCAAAACAGCTGCTTCCCTTAGCGACACACATCCCAAGACATTATTGCTGATTGACCAACATCCACTGTACAAACAACAGCGCTGTAATGGCCCATTAAATGAAAAAGCTGCATGCCATTGGGCCAGATTTCACTATCCTGATTCAGATTCCCGAGGATAGTTGGGGTTGTAACTATCTTGTCCCAAGCTACAATTTATTTGTGTCTCAATAAGGCTGAACACAGAATGATGTTGTCACTGACATTTTAGTTTTTTTCTCTCAGGTGACAGCATGAGCATTAGATAGTGATTTAATTGAAGTTGATAAATGCTTCCTGCTAACCGACTAACAGTAATTCCTTAGCAGCTGTGTTGAAAATCTTGACAGGAAGTTGGCTTCAAATCACAGCTGCTACGTGGGAGTGCTCAACTACGTCTGTGAAGGTTGACAATCATATCAGCGTTTTTGAAAAGCTCTGCTTTCTCCATTGAAACTTCATGACTCTGACATTTTGCATTGGAAAGGACCACTTTAGTATGAATGGTTACCTGAAACAGAGTGGAAATTTAAATGTATCATTGATCAAGGCCCCAGTGCAGAGTGGCTTTTGTGTGTGTGTGTGTGTGTGTGTGTGTGTGTGTGTGTGTGTGTGTGTGTGTGTGTGTGTGTGTGTGTGTGTGTGTGTGTGTGTGTGTGTGTGTGTGTGTGTGCATTTGGTTTTACTTGTATGCGTGCAGGTTGTGGTTGTATCTGCAGAAGCTGGTGTGTCGATTGGTTTCTTCACAGTCACAGGGTTTCTGCTGCCCTGTGGTCAGTGACAGTACACACACAAAATGACAACCTCCAGCTGTGAGGGTGTGAGCCTGCTAATGAGATACCCTCTGGGTGTGTGTGTGTGTGTGTGTGTGTGTGTGTGTGTGTGTGTGTGTGTGTGTGTGTGTGTGTGTGTGTGTGTGTGACAACCTGGACATTTTACAAGAGGTGATACAGAAACCATTCTGTCATTACCTGCCCTACCAAACATCACGATAGTGCTGCAGATACAGTATTGTGCTAGTAATTCAATTAAAGGTCCCATGGCATGAGAATTTCACTTCATGAGGTTTCTTATGGTGATAGGTGTAAACTAAGCTGTGGGTATCCTGTTCCGCCTTTGAGAAAAAGTAAGCTCAGATGAACCGTTCTGGAATCTCCTCCTTATGAGGTCATAACAAGCGAGGTTACCTCCCCTTTCTCTGCTTTGCCCGCCCAGAGAATTTGGCCAACCCATGAGAGAGAGACATCATGGCTTTCAAACAAGCAAAGTGGCAGTTGGTCAAGCCCCCCCCCCCCACACACACACCCCCCTTCTCTCCTCCTCAATAGCTACAGACACAGAAATGGAACGTTCTGAGGAAAGCTCATTGTGGGACTGGCTCTAGTGGCTGTAATTGTGCACCAAGGCTGAATTTCGGGAAAGAGACATCAGATATAGTATTAGGGGACCACTAGGGTCTATATAAAAGCATCCAAAGAACACCATGTCATGGGACCTTTAAAATGGGTCTTGCCAACTATTTTAATGAAATAACATAAAGGAAATTGGTAATAAAAGCTAATTCAGAGTGTATTGCTTTTAAGGTAAAGGAATAGCTCAGTGTTTTGGAAAATAAGCTTGTTTGTTTTCTTGCCGAGAATTCAATGAGAAGATTGATACCACGCTAATCCCCTAAATAGGAAGCAGTAGCCAGTTAGCTAAGCTTAACAAAAATACTTGGAAAAGTGGGTAATAGCTAGACTGGCTCTGTCTAAATGTAACAAATATGGCTTCCAACAGAGGAGAGTGCAGGAAGTTATTTATCCCCAATAGTCCGGTCAAATCTAACTCTCAAGCGAGAAGTCTTTCAATACATTTAAATATATCTACTTTTAAAAACATGATGTGATCATGCAGTTAAAATAGTCTCCGCTCACACAACTGTCTATTCGTACACATTCAGTATATTGCAGGGGGAGTGAAAATGAATTACTCTGGGTGATTTGACATGATTAATAGAAGTAGGTAGAAAATGAAGGGAGGGAGGGGGCATGTGGGCAGTATGGTGGGATACAGCAGAGAGGACGTGAGGACGACGTGATGATGTCTAGGAGGCAGCTGGGAAAAGGGGGAGCTGAGGAAGCAGAGAGGAGAGAGGATAGCTGAGTCTTCACCCACTTGTGTCATGAATAAATCACTGCTGAGATCTCCTTGCTGTCTAGTCCAGCATGGACCAGTATGCTTTCATAGTTTTAGCTTATCCCAGATGGCCTAGCGATGGCCACAGAGAATAAGCCAAGTCGTAAATGACCAGATGGGGAATCTTTATAATTCATTATGATTGCTTTATCCATCATCAATTACCCAGCAAAATTGAACTCAAACACTTATAAAGTACGCTGGGAAAATGTAACAATGTGGACATCACCAGTACTGAATATTACCTGCGTGAACAGCAGATAAACACTGTTAAAAGGGAGATAGATGAACCTGACAAAGTAATTATAAATATAATTATAAATAAGCCAAGAAATTGCCAATGTACTGTATGTATACAGAGCTTTTGGTGACTTTTTTTTACAGTACATGAACCTGAATCCTCTAACATTAAACATAAAATGCCATTCTAAAAAGCACTGCCCTCTTTAATACAGTCGTAGAGGAGAGTTATATAAAAGTGAGTGGGAAGAAAAGAACAGCCAAAAAAGAAAAATTGAGTCACAATTACTAAATGATAAAGACTTGTCAGCTCCATACAGTACTGCACACCCATACAGACAGTAATGGAGTTGTAAGGGAACAAGGAGAAACCATTTCCTCCCTCCGTGTCATTAAACAATGGAGACATCCTCCTCGCTGGCCAAGACAGAGAGGGATTGAGCGGTTCTGGAAAGACCTATGTTTCAGTGTGGCTGTGATTGATAATGCTATTCGTCATGGCTTGCGTGTGCGGGTCTGAATGTTTCTTTATTACAGACATGTAAAAGGCACAGAAACAAAGACGGAGACAGAACGTACAATTGAGAGTCAGAGATAGAATATCTGTTTTTTTCTTTGCATCTGTAGTAATTAACACCATCCTGGATTTACAAGAGTCAGAATGTAATATAAACAAGTAACCCAGGATCACTAACTTAAGCCTCAACCCTCTTGAGTCCTCTGGAAGATATGATTATGTATTGTACAGCTCAACACTCTCCTTTTGTCATTCTGCTGTAAAGGTAACATTAGTAGAGTTTGTCAAACCAAAGACAAGTGCAATAGCGAAGAAACAAATCTCTTTAATATCTCTAATATTTCTTCTGTTATAGTGGCAATTTTGAGGTGTGTCTTTCCTATCCATCTTTGTCCCATGTTCACATAATGCTAAAATATATTAATATTAAACACTTATATGTGTCATTAACATTAAGCAGGACTTCTGTTTCCTTCGAAGATATGTATGTTTTGTATTCCTCTTTACAACTTTGATCTTGATATAAGCAAATTTCCATATCAACAAAAATGAGTAAAATGTCAATGTAATTCAGTGTTTGAACACCTTACTAGGGAGGAGAAGGAAGTGGACGAGGTGGGCTAACATTACATGCTGATTTTTTATTCTTCAGTATAGAATACCAAATTTAATCTGGGCAGATAAATGAATGTGGGATTTGGTGTGAGTTCCTGTGGTTGATGGCAGGCATGTGCGGCATGCTCACTTAGAATTGGAGGAAGATCATCAAGTAAAGCTACATTGACACTGACTGAAATAACAGAATTAAAAATGATCAAGCTGTTTGACCGTGATTTGAGAGAGGACTCTTGGTATTAACTGGTCTTTGGTCCATTTGGTCTCAGTCTTGAGTTAGGGCCCATTTTGGGCTGACGAAAGAGAATTGTAGAGAAACATAAAAGTTTTGGTAGACAGTCAAAAACGTTGGTCATATATTATCTTACACAGTATCACAGAGTCCACCAACTGCAGATTTAGAGCTGCAGTGATTAAAGCCTGTGTCAGAAATTTCAGTCCAAAGTCCCATAATTTGACTGCTGCTATTAACCACAAACTAGTCTATATCCACAACGTTCCACTTCTGGGATTGCTCAGTTGCCGCCGGAAATTCTGCCGGATTTCACTCTTTTCGGCCGGACTATGGTTACCTGCTCCTCAGATCTCTGCAGAGTAAATCCAGACAGCTAGCTAGAATATCTGTCCAATCTGAGTTTCACGACTAAAACAACTTTTGAACATACACGTTCCACCAAAACAAGTTCCTTCCTGAGGCTATTTTGCAGCGACACCGGGCCGAGAGCTGGTGTAATGCTTCTGCTAAAAACACACTTACCTCAAACTCACTTTGCAGAATTTGGCATTCCATGTTGCTCTTTTTTTTCTTTTCTTTTTTTGGCCATGACCGGCTTCACCCTCTCCTTTTCCTCCTCTTTTGAGCTTTTTGGATGCATAGAAGTGTCAGCACTGTGGCCAAAGCTTGTTTATTATTTTGTTACATTTTCAAAACACAAGAGAGGCACACATTGATGATGTGAGTTGATGACATGTTTCTGCTTGCATCTGTTTTTTTTCTTCTATTTATATTGTAGTGCAATAATTTACTAGGCATAATTGAACCAGCTGACATGCCTTAAAATCGATATCGTACAGTCTGACAGATTGCAACCAACACTTTATTAGACCCATCTCACAGAGTGTGACATGTAGTAAACTTGTAGGATTGTTGTTATAACACCTATCGTCTAAAAGCGCCTTTACCCGGCTGTGCTCAGTCAGTGAACTTGTCTTGGACTTAACTTACTGTGCTTGAGCTCATCCCTGTATGTAAGACATGAAGTTTGAGGCATCCTTTTGAGCAACTGGCTACTGAAGTGTCTCCAGGGTTCCCCTTGTGCCCTACTTGAGTCGTCCAGATGGTAAAATCTTTTTTAAAATGTATTACTTACCCAAAGAAGCATGGCTAGAAAGACATTTCAAGCTGCATATTTCAATTAGCCACACATCATCTATCAGGTGAGAAGTGTCATCCTCCATATTACAATATGCTACAAGGCTGCACTGCTGGAATTTCATTAAATCTTGGTATTTAATTCTTAATCTGGTATTTAATTCAATAACATCAACACGATTAGCATCATTTTAATAACGGACCTCAGTGTGTGCTAAAACTTCCAATAAATTCCAGAGAAAATATTATTTCCTAACTGAATCTGGCAACTAATTGTCTGCTGTACCAGCAGAGTCACAGTTTGAATTGGTTAAAGACAGCATTAGTATTGACCCTACATAGGCCTGTGATGTGCTGAGAGCTGAAGGGATGTGGCTGACAGTGTGGTAGACAGAAGCAAATTAAGTTAACGTGACTTCTGCTCCACTTTTAAAATCAGCACCTAACTGGGTTTACACTCAAGAGCAGTTTAACTGTTTGATAAACCACAGCAAACAATAGGGAAAAAAGCCAGAGGCATTTGAAGCCAAAGCAGAGAGTTGCTCTCTCAGATGAAATACCCATTTCCAACTTTGTAGTTAGATTAGCCTACTGAGGAGTGTTTCATGTGAAATTCTGAAGGGATTTTCTCCACTGTCAACGGGTATGAGATTGGAGAGGAGGAATGATCTATGTTCTACAGTGGGGCTTTACCTTATTATTCCATCTATAATACCAACTAATTGGAGCTGTCAAACTGCTGATAATCTGTATTTGAGTGCGTCATTCAAAAAGGCACTGCACAACCTCAACATTTCTAAGAGAGATGATTAGAGAGAGAGAGAGAGAGAGTGTGTGTGTGTGTGTCTGTGGAGGGAGAAAGAATGAAAACAAAATCATGCAGCTTGTGAGTGAAAAGAACAACCCCAACAGTAGTTTGTCTGACAGACAATGTAATGAAATAGATTGGTAATTCAAGAATTCTCCTCTGCATTTTCTTTCTGTCTTTGAACTCTTTAGAAGGCTTCAATTTCTCTGCATAAGAAAAAGAGTTATGATGACAGCCTGGGGCTCTAAGGCCCCAGAAATAGAATATTTGTGTGATGCTGTTGATATCTTTAAGTAGAAGTAGTTTAAAAGGATCTATCTTCAAGTCATGTACTTCATGACACTGTACCAACTTTTGTCAATCCATCCATCCATCCATCCATCCATCCATCCATCCATCCATCCATCCATCCATCCATCCATCCATCCATCCATCTGCCCATGTTTATCTGCCTCTCAAACCAAAGTGAAACCGTCCACCTTCAGGCATTTACACTCTCTGGCTCAGTGCAATAAAACATTATCCACTATCTGACCTCCTTTTGTCCTCACAATCGCTGCCTCCCACTACACGACTCTCTCTCTCTCTCTCTCTCTCTCTCTCTCTCTCTCTCTTTCTCTCTCTCTCTTTCTCTCACTGCCTTCTTTTTTCTTCTTCAGTTTCCTCCCTCACTGTCAGCCTCCTTGTTTTCTCGCAGCTGCCTCAGTGTGACGGGAAGGAATTGTGAAAACCTGAAGGATAGAATTTTGACTGAAGCCTAGTAACACACACACACACACACACACACACACACACACACACACACACACACACACACACACACACACACTCTCTCTCTCTCTCTCTCAACATCAAAGCTACCGTCACTCTCTCTCTGCCTGCCGACAATCACTGGGCAGCCTAGGAAAGAGATAGACAGAATGTAAAACAGACAGATCACTGCTGAGTTTGTCTGGGCATCACTATGTGCATACTTGTATGTGCTTCGCAAAGCTGTTGTGGAAATGTGTGCGTTACAGTTTTTTACAATCACTTTGCTACTAATTTCAGAACATTGACGTAATTTTTCAAAACTCTAGACACAAAACTCAAAACGATCATCACTTGTAACACAGGCTGTCCAATGTTCAAAACATTGTATTGTGCATTCATATCTTTAAATAAATCTTGCACTTGCACAATCATTGGTTCAAAAAACAAATTGATTGTGAAATACCATTGAAACGTTACTTTAGATCACCCACACACAAGCTACCCATAGTTTCACTGGGTCATCGTTCGTACAATCATTAAATATTGTAGTACAAAATAGGTGATACATGTTTCATTATGGTACTAGATGTAAATACATCCCTGTAAAAGTACTGCAGTAGTAGAGAGAATACTACAGACACAGTGGAATCATTGAACAAAACCTGAAATTTATTGATGAAAAACAATACAGTACGATCACAACATAGGTTTATTAGAATCAAAGCAAAATAATTAGCTACAAAATAGAAAAGAAAAGACAGTACTGTAAAACATCAAATGCAGTGTTCCTCAACTTGCGTGTACTGTAAAAAGCAAAACAAAGAAGTGATTACTGTACTTCTACATATTCATCAACTCTGTCTTGTGGATTTGGCCGCAGGTTCTCATCTACATTGCAATTAGCCAAACATCTTGGAAAAAACCTTCGGGCATGGCGAACAATGTGGTATATATGTATATGTATATATACAGTATATATATAAATATCTCAATCATCAGTAATGAGTTGGCAGAATTGGACAAGCAATTCCAAGGACCTGCATGCATACAGTGCAGTACTGTCAATACTGTAAATTGTCTCAAAGGTGGTACATGGGACCATATAAACAGTGTCTGATGAACAGTAGTACATTACAGTAAATAATGATGATGAACTATTACATCCATAGATAATGTAGTCTGATTGGTTCATGCTCCACACTAATTGGTGACAATGAATCTCGTTATCTTGAAACTTTCATGATCTAAACATGGAATATTGTTTGTCTGTTTCCAACTATGCATTAAGAGTAATGCAACAGTTACTTATCATTTTGAGTAGTTGTATCGATTGATAGTTAGATCATTGGAATGAAATGAATAAACAATCATCTGAAATGTAATGTGTGAATTGCTTTTTGAAGTAGTAGTACTTTGATGTTAAGTTGTGTCATATTGAACAGGTGATCTTTGTTGAATGAACAAATGATCTTTGGTTTATGTGTATTGTATCCAAGCAATTGAAAAAAGTGTTAGAGTTTTTAAAAATGTGTATTTTGATCATTGGTTGTGAGTTTTGTGTCTAGAGTTTTGAAAAATGACGTCAAGGTTCTGAAATTAGTACCAAAGTGATTGTAAAAAACTGTAATATGCAGAGTCCTATGTCTATTTCCTCTTTAGGCACGGCCAGCATCCACTCAGCCCAGCATGTGGCATCTGAAACCTGCCTGTAAGCACACTCTAACAAGGCCCCCATAGTGTGTGTGTGTGTGTGTGTGTGTGTGTGTGGGTGTGCGTGTGCATTTTTGTGTGTGTGTATGATGGAGAGAATGTCTGTCCATCTGGGCTGCAAATGTGCATTTCTACCATTTCTACTGTTCCATTGCCGTATGTTGGTTCTAAAGTACAGCAGATAAGATTAGCACTGATACAGGTCAGACTGAGAGAATGGTGTTTCCTGCTGTCGATGAGGAAAGACCTCTCTCTGTCTTTGTCTCTCTATCTGTCTGTGCCCCTGTCTCAGACGCTCACCTTCTCTGTCTGGGTCAGCCAGTGATACTTTATCATCTGTTCCCTTCCAAAACATTCATCAGCTTATGTGTCTGCAACTGCAACAGCATATGGCTGCGTGAGACAAAGCTTAAAACTAAACAAATGAGCTATGTTTGTACAAAATGTGGTATGAAATACTTTATCACTATGGTCAGCTGTTTGTTTTCTAAAAATAGATTTAAAACTGCACATTTTAATTTAATGCGTTGGAATTCAAGCCAGGGTCGGGCGCTTGGTTGTTGCAGAGCAGCCACTGTTTGCATGTCCTTGACAGCAAAAGCCTCTTCCTACTTTTGTAACGGCTACAGTAAGTTTAACAAACACTGTCTTAGTGTGTTTATACCAGTTTACAGATGCTCTTCGTGGAAGCATAACAGTTTATTCATGGGAAATATTACAGTTATAAGCACAGAGCCATCACCAGACTGCATCTATATCCTGTTTTGGAACGGAAAAAAACAAAAAACAAAAAACTATTTTATTTTCCCAGCTGAGGCCAAAAGTGCTTAAACAGGCAATACTATGAACCCTTTTGTTAATCTGTGTTGGCTTAAAAATGGATTAAAATGACTGGCAGCACTGCCCTAAAGTAGATAAATATGCCAGACACAGTTGTCTGACACATTCTTTATCCGGCTGTAGGCTTGTAAAGAAGACAGAGGCATCAGGTGTGCACTGACATGGCCTACTCTGAATTAGTAGCATATAAACAACGCTTTGATTCCAGGGGGTTTGAAAACATCTGGACTGGAAATGCCAGTAGCTGGATGCATTTTTTTCTTCTTCCCTTGTGATTGTCTATTCGTGGCTCCCGTGTGCCTGAACATTCCTGTCCTTGTTTCCATGGAGACCAAAAGAGGTGTGGAAAATCCTGAAGCCCTTCTGTGGTCACTGGCTTTGTCATACTTGCTGCCAGCCGCCACCACTTACCTCCTTATAACCCTTCACAGCCAGACGCTTTGCAAAGGTACAATTTCTTGACATTGCCAATTAGAAAGAACAGGTGGTTGTCGTAGTTCTAGACCAGATCCAGTGCCCTTACTCATATTGTTAAAACGTCTAAAATGTCAAATATTATGCTTTAACTCACACAAATGAACACATTCACAATTTGTCACTTTCAGACAACTTCAAACATGCTGCCATGAGACATAGTCACCATGACTATTAGTCCAAATTATCCCAGTAGAAATTTCCACCAGCAGGCACAGTGCTCCTGCTGTACACTCGCCCCTCATTTTGATCTGAATTATTCCAATAACACTCCCTTGCCATCCCTCCTGTTGTTCTCGTAGACAATGGCATTGGTCCCCTCTATTGTCTGTGGGGTTGTGTCCTGCTTTTCAGCACTGAGAGGCTCATTTGTTGATCTCCTAACGAGATTATCGCTTGTCTGATTAACTGCCTGTAACCCCTGCTGCCACTTGTAGTGGAACTGGGTTGGGCAGGGCTTGATGCACACACTCCCCGTCCTGGCCTTAGTTAGTTCATGGTCTTCGATACTTTCCCCTTTTTGCAGCTAATGAACTTGAGGACAATGTCAGAGATGGTCAGGATTAACTGAAGATGCAAGGAGTTGAAAGGGTGAGTTTAAAAGCACAGTCACATGGACTTGAATGTTGTTTTACATGTCATGTGATTCTGTTTGAAGACCTACTTATTGTACACCTGCCCACAGCGTTGCTAATGCTAGGCTAACAGGACTGTAGTTGTGATAATTAACCTACACTGGTAACCTATGTATCTGCTAGTTGGGTAAGCTAGTGTGGATCCTAATAAAGGTGAGGTCAAGTTAGGCAGTCACATCTGTCACTACCTTAAAAGCTAATGACGTTAAACACTATTGCAATACCTATCTAGTTTACCAAGATGTGTATTTTTGTAAGATAGTTCTCAATCTAATAAAGTCATAAAGTCACTCACTTTTTTCACTTTCATTTTTAGCAATCTAGCATCATGGCTCTAGAGATGGCACTGTCTGCCTGTTGGTCTATTTGTCTGCCCACCAGTTTGGTCCAGACTGAATATCTCAACAACTATTGGATGGATGCCATTAAAGTTTGTGCAGACATTCATGTTTCCCTAAGGATGAATCCTACTGACTTTGTTGACCCTCTGACTTTTCATCTTGTGCCAGAGATCACATTTGTTGGTGAAATATCTCAACAACTGTTGGATGGTCTGCCATGAAAATTTGGTACAGGCATTTTTGTTCCCCTCAATGTGACTTTTAATCACTTTGGTGATCATCTGACTTTTCATCGAGCGCTGTCATCAGGTCAAAATTTTAATTTGTCCAATATTTTGATTTATGACTAGATATTTACCAAACTAATGACAATCCCATCATCTTCAGCTGTACTTTGTGTTTATTGCTAATTGGCAAATTTTACCATGCTAACAGACTTAAGTATAATAATTAACATGGCAATATTATACCTGCTAAACATCAGCATGTTAGCAATGTCATTGTGAGCGTGTTAGCATGAAGTAAACTCAAAGCACACAGAGCTGCTAGCATAGCTGTAGACTATTAGTCTTTTTTAATTCAAAGATGTCTTCAAAGATGTACTTCACCATCTTCCCTAAGTGGTTAGTCTGATTAAAGTCCAATTTTTGAAGCCAGTTTCCCCATTTTTATATTAACCATTAAGGCATAGACGTCCTGTTTCTGACCCATCACATTTTCATTCTGGCCCCTGGCTGAGTTATCATGACAGGTTGAACTCTAAGGATGAGAAGGTGAGGACACAATATGAAGGTATTGAGGGAGGCGAGCCATAGTGGGGTTTTGAGACAGAAAGATGCGCATGGCTGGACACATTTTGTCTCTGAGAGCTGAAGTTGGGGTGACAGCCATCGTGTGGGGACTAGGGACAATGGGCTGAGGGAGAATTGTGTATATGTCCATGTGTGGCCTCTGCAGCAATACTCCCGACGCTATACAATCACTCAGGCCGTCTACTGGAGTGACATTTCAGGAAATTTCCACTGATGTCAGACTGGGGCCCCAGCTGTCAAGATGGAGCAGCAGGGAGGGGTTGGGTGGGGTGAAATGAGAGAGAGAGAGAGAGAGAGAGAGAGAGAGAGAGAGAGAGAGAGAGAGAGAGCAAAAGAGATGAGCGTTGGATGCTGCTTATCAGACTTGCCAAGATCTTGCAGCTTTATAGCTTATGGGGCACAACATTGATAAGTTCTCTCTCTTCCTTTCTTTCTCTGTCTCTGTGCGTTATTGCTTTTAGTGATAGAGCAAATGATAGTCTCTCTCTGTGATGTTGGCAGACTTATAAGGCTTATCTAGCAGAATGACATTGGTTTTGTTTTCTGAGCAACATAAGATAAGATAAATAATGCTCCCAGCTCCACATTTATGAAACCGTATCAATGCGTTTAATATATATAGGTTTCTGGTCAGTGTTTGTGTTTGAGTACTCAAAGTGGTTGTTCCAGCATTTCACTAAAAATGGTATATTGTTTGACGCTTACTGAAGTGTTTCACGTATTTAGGTAAAAATTTAAAACAATTGTATTTAATATTTTAATAACTTAGAATTTCTCTTTTTTACATACAGTATATGCTTGGTAGAAGGGATGGGATGGGATGGAATTGTTGGGGAACAGTCGTCAACTTTGTAATGCAGTTATGAGAGAACTTGACATTTACACCAGCTATATCATTCCCAACCCCATGCCTTGGATCCAAAGCATCCAGTGAGTGTGTGTGTGTTTGCATGGTGACCATTGCTAAGGTGTGAGTAAGATGAGGTTATTGGATGCGTGTGACCCAGACTTTGTTTGTATGTACAGTATGTCTGCTTGCACATGTAGTTTACCGAGTTTGCGGCTCAGCTCTCACTGTGCAAACACAATTAGCTGATTTACATCCAATTAAAACTTCAACAAACTCTATCTGTAACCTTTACATGCTCTCCAATTTCCAGATACCATATCAGACGGCATCTTGACCTTTTGGCAACACTAATAAGAGAAATGGAATGAGCTAAGCGTAGTAGTGCGTGCTACATTTCCATCACTAAGAGTCGGTCGGACAAACCAGCTGTCTGGATGGCTAGAACCTCTGGCCGACACTTGGCCTCTTCTTTCTTTAAACGTCCTTGCTGTTTCTGTTACTAGGCTAGAGGTTACTACTCGAAAGCTTAAGCTTCATTCCAGTTGGCTGGCCTTATTCCACTTTGCACTATACGTGTGTATACCTTAATGGGAAGTATCTCTGGTCACAGAGAGCCTTTGGAAATGTTTGAAAACTGGCTGAATGAAATTTGTCTACATTGAACATGGAGGCAGACTTGTCACATCAAATTCTGTCTACTGGACTGTTCCCAAAGTGTAACAGAGCAACGTAATTGATAGCACTGAGAAACCGATAGTAGTGAGTATTTATATCACCTTGCTTTGAGGATACTGCTAAAAATATAGAAAGTTGCATTGATCTTGAAGTTGGTAATGTGGCTTTTATGTATTGAGTATTGCTTTGACATGCAAGAAAACATATTTATTGCAGCTTAATGACTGACTTAACATGTTCACATACCAGTATCTTGTTAATCACTTGCACAGTACATTTGCCAATTAGCCTTAGGTGTATTGGAACAACATTAAGAGGCATATATTCACTTGCATGTACATTGTACAGTATAACCAAATACTTGATTGAAAGGTGTACAAATGATTATAATGTGCACTGTGATACCAGAAACTTGGATTATAGTAAATATCTTACTAAGTATAGTAAATAAATCCAGACTGTAAATATTCAGGTGGCAGTTGACCTGTCTTCTGTGAAGAAAAGCAATAGCTTATAAGTGTGTAAGTGTGCGTGAAGGTATTTTTCTGTGCTTTGATGTGTGTGTGCACTCGCACGGTAACACAAGACTTTGGGGTTCTCTGGGTCCGGCAGTACTTTCCAGGTGGTTGCTTTGTGTGTTTGTGCGCGTGTGTGTGTGTGTGTGTGTACTACTTTGATATGGGGCTGGCATACTGTGCGAGAGTGAGCGAGGCTCCCTGGGCGCAGTGCTTCTTGGCACATCTCTATGATCCAATCATGACAGGGAAAGTCGACACTGGGGAGGATATTCCACTGCCCAGCTAAGGGAGAGTAGCAAGGCTGCACAAACACACAGTTCTGCAATTCCAGTAACTGCCTGCACAAAAACACAGGGCTTCACACACTGCTGCACTTTAATACCTAAACACAGAAACTCCTGCACAGTACATACTTGTACAGTATGCAAAACCACACACACACACACACACACACACACACACACACACACACACACACACACACACACACACACACACACACACACACACACACAAACCCCACCCCAGGACTGCACACTAATAATGAACACTCCAATTGCTGAGCGGACAGTGAGTTGATTGGCACAGAGAAAGCATTACACTAGCACATTCAGGCATATGGCATGTGGACCCACTGATGGGCACACACATATGGTGCTGGTGGCTTCTGCTGCTTCGCATGTGAGGAAGGCACTGTGCTCGCCTTTGATCAGACTCCAAATCACAGAGCACAGCACACAAAGTACAGCCTAAAAATCTCTAACTGTTTGGGTTGCATCATTTTTTAAAATTATTTTAAATGCAATGCCTCTTGCAGCACCCTTCTGTTTTTGTGATTTTGCCATCACAGGATTTATTTAAACAAATCAACAGCTATACTGCAGTTTTTCACAATGCAGTATTATTATCATAATTGGGCTTTTTCTTTTTTTTAATGCACAGTGGTCTTGTGGAAAAGGGAGTCCATTGGTTGAGAACCAACACATTTATGAGCACACCATGCAGTGATTTGTGTTGAAATTTGTTTTAAGGTTTTCCACACACAAACAAACACACTAGTCTTGATATTTATATTTTATAAACTTGACTTATAAAATAAAAAATGGGATAATGCTATATGATAAATGAGAAGTATATCAGATTCTTATTAGCTATTGGAACAACAACAATAGCTACATACATGTATTTGCTAAAATACAGTAATATCATCTGAAATCCATACTGAAAATAATTCTCAACAATACAAATGACAAACACTGAGACAAAACAACACAATAACTCAGAAATGTATCTATTACAATAGACAACTCCCCTATAATGTCATAATCAATTACACTATTTAATTAACTAATATTTGCATGCATTAATTACAACACTAAATGTGTATATGTTACATTTATGGAGAGAACTGCAGTTCTCAGTCTTTTAACACCCTCCTAATTCCCACATCAGCAAAATCGACCTCCGGTAACTATGGCAACTTTTGTTTTCTTGATGCGTCCTCTGTGTCAAGTTCCCGGAATATCCCACCAGCTCACTCACCAGATAAGAGAGTTCCTGAGGACTCTGTCTATAAGGGACTGCATCATCATAGGAACCAGTCGCCATGGTGACAAGGCATATCCCAGAGGTTTATAGACCTTTTCAATGGAATTCCATTGCTAGGCAACAGCCTGGCCCCTTGTTAACTTCTTGTCAGATGATGCCATTCACATACACTGCAACAGGAAATCAACTTGGGTCCATTTAGAATGTTTATGTTTACATCTGTGAAAATGTCTTATAGACATTTTCACAGATGTAAACTGGGTTTGGTATCTGTGATTGGCAGGAGTGACAGGGTGATGACCTGTGAGGCAAATCATTTACCTCTGATTTAAGCCATCAGCAGGTTGCTAATTCACCCCTTTCTCTTTTTCACCATCAGTTTAGATACATTTTGTGATCAAATCACACCCACATTTTCCTTGATTTGTTTCCTGTATCTTCCATTGCACTGACATTAGATTCAGAATTCCAAAGTAATAGTGCCACAGTTTTTCCCCCTGATGTTTTCAATTAAAAAACACTCAGACCGACTCATAATGGTTATTATCTGGAAATTGTGTTGTTTTAATTGAAGTTTCTCCTCAGTCACAAATACAATCCTTCTGTCCATTTCCTGGACAACATAACGTAATTGGACTCACTGTATCAACAGCAAGAGTTAAGTGCACAAAAGAACCCTAGAACATTTTTGTTAGTAATATAATGGAAACTTTGCTTCACTTTTATATAATTGGTCTGCAGAGTTTAGACAATGGCAGCGCCAAGATGACCAATTCTGTTTCTCGCTCTTTTGTACATATTGCCTACTTTTTTAAAGGCGCTCAGCTATATTGTGCCTCTGTGAAATGACTTATTGCAGTATGGTATGCTGATACAAATCAGACTGTGAATAGGAAAAAACTGGATGTGATTGAACAATGTAGTGTATAACTGTTTGCAGCAGACCGTGAAATTGTTTATTCTTCTGCTGCCATTTCTGTTTAAAACAGAAAAGGGATCACTTCCCCTCTACACAGTCGTCGCAGTCAGACCGCCACTTGTTTCAGCCAAGAAATTAACTCCCCATTGATTAACGGAAATTCTTAATAAACAGTCAACTGTGTTGGTTCTTGTTGTTATTTGGATAACCCTCTTAAGTCATCACAATAGCCTGGAGATATTGTTGGAAAAAAGCTTCAACCTATTCAAATTCTTGATCACATTTTCTTGTTTCTCCTCTTTTCCACAACACTGGCTTCATGGTAAAATGGCAAATGATGCAACATGGATGCGACCATTTTTCCAACATGTTCACATTATTGTTAGGTTAAGTGAACTCCACCAAACCGGATAGTGGTTTTAAAATGCTTGAAAGGCAATTGAAGCCTGGAGACTTAGCTCATGTTCTTTGACTGCCCACCACTTCCACTGGTGTAATGAAAACATAAATCCAATCCTTTTTATTTCATATGTAAATCCCACTTGCTCCCAGTGGTTTATCCTGGGGTATAGCTGTGGACAGTAGGTACACTGCCTGCTCCACCATTAACGCTGCATGAATCATAATTTTTTAAAAGCATGCTTTGATATTTAAGTTGATATGAATGCTCGCTGATTTCTTTATGCATAGTGACATGAGGGCTTAGTTTTAAACTCATTGGTCACCCTAAACTATGTGATCTTCCCTCTTTGCATTGTGAGCACATTTTCAGTAACAGGAAGTATTTTTCTGTTGATTAATTAATTTAGTGGCTTTAATTATGATCCACATAATCTGTATTTGAGTGTAAAAAGTCTGCAGCTCCCTGTTATCTTTCTCTTTTTGCCTATCGCTGCATATGAAAAAATTCTTCTCATCAAATTAAACAAAAGAACATGCAGTTGGTCAACCGTTTGAGACCCCACTTCAAAGCCTAGTGTACACTCTGCCTGCCTGCCAGTGTGTATATGTGTGTGCTTGTGCGCCCCTCAGTGGGGAAACCATGGAAGGACATTTTGGTCTGGTTTGAAGGGGATCGCTTGGTCGTGACACACATTTAGGTAGGTTATTGGTAGCTAACTGGGTTAAAGCGCATATCTCCATGGTACGTTTTATTTATCCAGAGGCGAGACATTATAGTCATTTAGATGATGGAGAAGAGGAACAGGGTTTTTTTTGTGAGTGAGACCCAGGTTGTGTGTCTGATTTAGTCAGAGTGGATGTGAATGATGAGTGGAAGAAAGTAAAACAAAAATAGACTTACCAAAACAACTGTGATTTTTTTGTACCGTACACACTGTCTCCTTCTGCGAGGCTGGCAGAGCTACAGTGTAAATGAATATAAATTGCTAGGTGATTAATTTGTATAATCTATGCTTTCTGTACTGGGTTTTTAATTGTCTCTGCTGTTTTATTTTGCCTGTTCTTTCTTATATGCAGTTACTCCATCCAGATTTTGCAGATTTATTTTCTATTTGTATACTGTGGTTTTACGATATGGTATGTCCAACCCCCACCTCCTCTTCTCACCACATCCCCCCATGTTGATGCATTAGCCTTCAGGCCAAGAGTAGGTGGTGTAGGGGGAGTTTTCTGTGTGGGTGGATCTATTTCCTGTCAGTCCAAAACCACTTGCCATTTGACCTTGGACCTTTCATACCCTCCTTCCTCTGCACACTTTTTCTTCTTCTTGGAGGCATTTACAGTCCAGGCAGACCAGACAAATATTTCTCCACACTTGGGGACCAGCAGAGAGGGGAAAGGGGGAGATTGCATAGTTAAACGTTGTTTTCTGTGAAATGGAGCTGGTACGGATCTGGTGTTGTAGATGTTAAAGCCTTAAACTAAGAGGCAAAATGCAAAATCTTAAATCTTGAAAATAGAGATCCTTTTATTAGTGAAGGTATGGTTTGGAGACAGGTAAAATGCATTCATATGTTATACATTTTTAACATATTTACATTTTAGCTTATGTTACTTGAATTCATGTTGATTTAGATAAGGTTAACACATTTGTGTTGCTTATGTTTCTATTGAAAACAACAGCTTTAAAAGTAAATGTAGTGTAGTATGCCAACTGTGCACTTTCAGGACATTTTTGGACTGTTGATGCTGTTGAGCACTAGAGGGCAGCAGAGTACAAATAATGAGTGCAGTCCACCTGGACAACAGAGGACAGAGTGTTCATTATGGTCCCTTTTTCAAAACCTCAACACAGATATTATATATCACACCACATGCATTGCAGCATTCACAAACTGCAGTTCCTGCACTACAATTTCTGCAGCATGATGACTGTGTTTGTGCATGCATGCACATGAATAATGTAGATCAGGTGATTAAATGACTACAGGAAAGTAATATTTGGTTCATTTTTATGTAGGGCTGGGCGATATGGTGAAAATCAGATATCAGCATATTTTTGACCAACTTTTTGTCCAAAATTTAAGATGACATCTATTCTCATATCCCAATATTGATATAATATCGATATATTGCCCAGCTCTAGTATGTCACGGGAACTTATGCATAATATGTGCTGGGCAAGAAAATGGCAGTTAAATTGAGATGAAAGCGGGTCACTCAGTTTCTTCCAGCAGCTCCTTTAAAACACTAGTTCTATCAAAACCTCCTGTAACCCCTTAATTAAAGCGCGCTGGGTAATATGCAGTTTGTTGGTTATTCTGTAACCTCACAGTGTCCAGCTCAAGCTCTCCAGATGCTGTCTTAGCTTCGCCTGTTTTTGTTAGTGTATAGGGACACACTGTTGTGGCTGCAGAGGTCAGAAAGGCCAATGAGATTGATGCTGTGATTGGACTTGTTGCACCCACGGGAGTTGCAGCAGTGAGATACACAGACCCCAGGAGAAGGCAACTCACCACACATAAGAGACTGACCTAAGCAACATGGTCTCAGGGGCATCTGATCATATCAGGATTTAGAATGTTTGGCTTAGCTTGAATATTCAGTGTAAGATTTATACTTCAATTTAAATTCTTTCATTTCTAAACAAATTCCTGAATGAGTGGTGATAGATTAAATATACTATGAGTGCTACTACTAACAATACTATTAACAATGATAATAATAATTGTCATATTTATTTGCAACTGACAATTATTTGTCATTGTTGATTAATCAGATGATTCATTTCTCCATTGATTGATTGACTGACCTATAAAATGTCAGAAAATAGTGAAAAATCACATTATCAAAACATCAGAATTATTGCGGATGAATTTGTTGTCAATCATCTAAATGATTAAGTAATTGTTTCAGCTTTACTAATAGCTACTAGTACTACTAAATGAAAATAAACACTCTAATAATGCACTCTGATGTAACATTAGTATTTCTGTGACACGTTTTGTGCATCATATTCTTCATTTTGTGTGTGATTTATTATTCTGGTATAGGGGTTTTATTTTGGCTGTATGTGTAAGTGCCTGGACAACGGTGGGAAACATCCATT